>JANHFJ010005090.1:26557-37409 GCA_032468195.1 Cerberus rynchops
GTAGTGATGAGTCTTCTCTATTGCAGGTCTATGACCGTAATAAAGTTCTATTCTTCAATAGAAAAACATTTATATACTAAATGTACATAAATATAATCAATACACTGTTTGATACCAATATACTGTAAAAATCATGAAAGTCATTTTTTAAAAAAGATATTTTAATGAAAAGAAATAAAAATACCTTTTATACCCTTTTGAGCGATGAGTTATAAATCCCCTTTCTTCCTGTCTATGTATAGAATGTCATATGAACACATTATAGAGTATTTTTAATTACCTTATTAATTTAATGCTTTCAGGGTTTGGTTCATTGTTTACTGGCATCAGAATTGAACAGCTATCAATGGATTCATCGGTCTTTGGCATGTAAAACATTGTCTCGTATTCCAGGGAACGTCACCCGGGTATGTTTCATCCCATGAACTGGAAATGCAAAAAATATTGGTGATATTTTTCTGATAGCTTATTTTACCTGAACGAAAGGAACATACCTCTCATAAAAAAATTAATTTACACAAGGCTTTTAAACTGAACTATTATTGTTGGTAGATATTGGCAAGAGGCTTATCAAAAACATTCCCTTCTCTTATTCTTATATATGCAAAGACAAAGTACAGTCTCTTTGGACTTTCTTACATTGTTTGTTTGAGGGAAGCACTCAGCCTTTCTATATAGTTATCACTGAAAGTGTTTCCCACAGAGCTACTAAAATCAGAAAGGATAAATTATTCTGAAAAAAAAGGTGGGTTTAAAAAAACCTGTTGTGTGTTATATAAAGTCACTTTATCACTTATATAATGTCTTCTAAATAGGATCTCAAGAACAAAATTGTCCAACTGATGTGGACAGATTGGAAAATTGAGGTACGCCAGGCAGCTGCCAAGGTTTTGGGACATTTGAAACTTGGAAAAGAAGTCCATGACCAGTTGAGGTAAGCATCAAGCATCACCTGTGGTATCTGTATTTTTACCTAGCAAAATAGATGTAGCATAGTATCTCCATTGGATACAAACTGCCTCCATATTATGAAGTCCATAATATTCTAACATGAGAAATTATATCTCACATTGATATATTTATATCCAAACTGCTATAAATATCATGATACAGCCTGTTCTTTGTGATGATAAAAAGAGAAAGATATTCATATTTTGCGTAAAGGTTTTTCATGTACAAGGGCCAGAATTTCTGTTACCTCCTAGGAAAGATAGCTTTCTTGCATTCCTGTAGCCTTATAACTCATAACAATGGTTTCCCAAATTGAGAAACACACTAGAAGAGAATAATAGATGGCAGAAAGGAATTGTGACAAAAAAATAATGATATATCATAATATCATATATATTTGTATATGATATAAATAATGATATAATAATATATGTCAGATGAGGAAGGCCCCTACCCCTGCTTGCACAGATGTCTTCCAATGTTCCTTAAAAGGATCCCTAAAATTTGATTGATGTATAATTATTTATGCTAAACATAGCCACTAATAGCATGAGGATAAATATATTTGCTGATTCAACTTGCATTGAAGTTGTGTATTATTACATAGCTTTGTCCTCAAACCCAAGTAATACATTTTCTTTTATTTTGCCCTGGCTGCATAAATCAAGTGAGTTTATCATTCACTAATAGCATCCTTATCCTCTCAGAGAGAATCTAAAAAGAGGAGACTGCAGGAAGAAAGTGGAAGCTCTTTCAATGATTGGCTGGCTGAAATTCATGACAGCCAGGCTTCTCCCTGGCTTTCTTCAGTGTTTCGCTGATGACTTTGTAGCTGTCCGAAAAAAAGCTTGCTGGGCAGCTGGAGCACTTCAGATTAAAGAAGAGACAGTGAGTATTCATTAAAATGATTGATAAAGGATTTGTATGCGAAGATATAAATCCATTCCATTCTTGAATGCAAGATTCTCAGAGTTATCTTACTCTGGTCTAAAAATAAACAATCAAACTTGCTTGTGAATGAAGAATATTCTAGTTTAGTAAAGAAAATATGTGAGCAGAAACAGTCTCTGCACATATAATAATAAAATAGAATAAAAGAGTTGGAAGGGACCTTGGAGGTCTTCTAGTCCAACCCCCTCCCTAGGCAGGAAATACTATACTATTCCGGACAAATGGCTGTCCAATCTCCTCCTAAAAACTTCCAGTGTTGGAGCATTCACAACTTCTGGAGGCAAGTTGTTCTACCGATTAATTGTTCTATGTCAGTAAATTTCTCCTTAGTTCTAAGTTGCTTCTCTCCTTGATTAGTTTCCATCCATTGCTTTTTGTCCTGCCTTCAGGTGATTTGGAGAATAGCTTGACTTCCTCTTCTTTGTGGATAGCCCCTGATACATAACTGGTTGAGTTATATAACAGGATATGCAAGTCAATCAAATCAAATCAAATCAAATTTATTCATCACATACATATACATACATAGTATGAAATGCAGTGAAATGTGTTTTCGATCGCTCGCGAGGTAGTAGGCAAAGGGGGTAGTATAGACAGGGAGGGAGATTATGGAGTGGTTAAGAGAGGTAGATTATTTAAGAGGTAGTTTAGAAATTATTATAGTCCTGGGTTTGTTGTGGTTTGGTTTAGGATCTGTCTATATCTACACTGTCTATATCTACACTGGATGTTTATTTAAAATGAATGTGCCTTTTGATGTATCCCCATCTAGTCAGCACTAATTATGTACATTGTGCTCTGGATTTGTGCCAATGTCTGAATGAAGTTGGCATTATCTAGTAGATGTGGCTTTATTTATACATACCAGAAGGGGTAAATTACTAAGTGGGGGTACCTTAGCTTTTAAACCATATCATTTATTTGTTGAATGCCTAAATGCATTAAAGGCATTCCTCAACTTATGACCGTAATTGATCTTGGAATTACAATCATAAATCATGCCAATCATTAATCCATTAATCCATTATCCACAATGGGCATTTTCTCCCAGTAACCAGAACTTCGTAAATTGTGGTGCTATGCTGAGACCCTGTAAGCAGTTGTAAATGTGGACTGGTTGCCAAGTGCCTAAAATGTAATCATGTGACCACTGAGGATCGTACTGTCAGAACTTAGAAGCTGGTCTTAAGTATTGGTTTTGCATTGACTTCAGTGTATTGACTTTAAATGACTGTAAATTGAGGATTACCTATATCTAGCATCTTTTGTCCACGGGAAGAAGAAACCATCAAATTAGAGTTATGGCTACAAATCTGCAATCTTCCAGATGTTCCTGAAGTCCTAACTTCTCTCAACAATGTTGCTTGATTCTATAGGGAGTTTTGTACTTTAGCAATGCCTGGATGCCATAAATTGCTCACTCCAGTTAGACACAATGCCTGGATAAATGGTTATTCAATATTATTCCCAAGCATCTTATTATACTCATAAGTGTTAGAAACAGAAGACAGGAAGGGAAGAACACAGAAAGAAAGATGTGTCTTGAAAAATCCCCTTGAGACAAATTGATAATTATTTATTCCATTTGAAAATACAAATGACAAAATAGCAAGCAAACCTGTAACTAAAGGCTTCATCCCAGACACTTCAATAGGAAGAAAATGGTAGAGCCAAAAGGACAAAGTACTTTGAGAACTGCATCTGGTTTGTGGTCTGCCAATTACCTATTTCTTAAAGCCCGTTCCTTGTGTAAAAGCAATTCTTTTTTCAGCAAGAAGGATGAATCAGAGATTTATTAGTATCTAGCAAGTCATAATACATAATTATTTTTGTTTACTCTCATAAACTTTTATTATATATGTCTGTAATTGCATATTGGGGCCTTGGTTCTCTTGTTCCTGCTTTTAATTTGGGATAAATTATGTATGTTGTTTAATATAAATAACCCTATTTTAAAAAAGATCAATGAAGGCTCTGTATCAGTCAACAGGTTTTGTTGTTGTTGTTGAACAGGTACTAAAATGCCTTTTTAAGATCATGCAGACTGATCCTTTATGGAAAATCAAAGCTCTTGCCATCAGAGGTATTGTATTATTAAACTGTTGAGAATTCTTATTACGGTTTATACTGTATCTATAAATGGTTTTTGTTAACTGTAATTTTGGATGTTCTCTTATTTCTGAAAATTGTATCTAGTTGGTCACTAAAACAAGAACCTTACACCCTGAATAAGGCTTACCTTTTAGGAAGTATGTATTGTATTGCATCCATGGTGTGTGTATGTGCACAAGCAACATGGATCTGGGTTAACCATGCTTGGTCTATACCCGCTAGGAATAGGCGAAGGTGGATTTAAATGTTTTATGATTATCAAGTCTAATAAAACAACTGTACTCCAATGGCTCCCAACTTGAGATGCAGCAAGTAATCGGTACTGGGTAAATTTAATTCTCATGAGGTAATTAAAACAGACCACCTGCATGTACAGTTTATTTGAAATGGTTGACTTAGAAGGTAATTTACAAAACTTCTGATGTCAGTGGAATAGTATATAAAGAAGAAAAAGTCTACACTAAATATGATCAAATTTGGATCCAAATCCTTTTTCAATAATCCTCTTAAATGCTGGAGCTGGAAGGAATCTTATCTATTTAGTAAACCAATGTTTCCCAATCTTGGTAATTTTAAGGTGTTTGAATTTCACCTACCAGAATTCTCCAACAGGCTTACTTGTTTAGAATTTTTACATTATATTCTGCCCATCTCCAGAAACTATGTGTAATGACCAGGGACAAGGGTATACAGAAGGCATACTCCATTGGCTCCAGCTCCGGCTCTGCAGATTCAGGGGCCATAACACTATGAGTGGATACAACAAAAACCAATAATAATTTAAATGAGATGTACAGGGCAAAAACAATACTTTAAAATCGTGCATATTGAGTATAGAAATTGATAGTGTTGATATGAAATCTAATTGCCCATCAGTTGTTAGTCCTTTATTGTTTTGTTAATAGCACACTTACCTCTTTTAAATGCTTTACCTGTTAACTTGTTTCTGTGAAATATCATATGAAACCTGTAATTTTGGATTCTGGCATTCTGTTATACTATTACTATTTTAAATGCATCAAGGGTTCAGTAAGGAGTATGGTATTAACCCATAGCTGCATAAAGAAATCAATTATGACTTACTTGCAAAATGATCAACGCTATTAATATGACCAATACAATGTAGCACCACTTCCTTTATTTCAAAAGAGAAAGGTTTCCCTCATTAAGGTTCTTCAGCTTCTGTCAAGAGTAGTATTTCATTTCAGAATACAGGTAATCCTTGACTTACAACAGTTCTTTTAGTGACCATTTGAAGTTACAACGGCATTGAAAAAAGTAACTTATGACCATTTTTCACAACTACTGCTGCATCCTCATAATCATGTAGTTTACATTTGGATGCTTGAAAACTGGTTCATATTTATGATGGTTGCAGTGTCCTGAAGTCATGAGATCCCCTTTCGCAATTTTCTGATGAGTAAAATCATGACAGGTTCACTTAACAACTGTGTTACTAACTTAACAACCGCAGTGGTTCACTTAACAACTGTGGCAAAAAAAGTCACTTAAAAATTTCTCACTTAGCAACATAAATTTTGTTCTCAATTGTGGTTGTAAATTGGGGACTACCTGTATATTGGTCTACTCAGATAGCTGGCAAATACTGGATCACAGAGATCAAAAGCTCACCTTTTTGACATAAAATGTCAAAGCAACTATCATTTTCTTTTCTTACAGCTTTAGGTCAGATAGGTGAGGCAACTCCCTACCTAAAAGGCCTTCTTCTCTGGGCCCTTCATTATGAAGAAGATCCTGGAGTACGGAGGGAAGCCTGCCGGAGTATCATCACTCTCAAGATGCAGGATGAAACTGTTCGGGCTACTTTACTCATGAGAATGATACTGGAACCAAATGAGAAAGTAAAAGAGTAAGTTGCTGTTTTCATAAAAGACCACTCATGTGTTTAGAAAGTTCCAAGGACAGTATTTCCAAACCTTGCAACTTCAAGATACTTCTAGTGTTAACTTCTAGTGTTCCTCAGCCAGCATGTTGTTTTATATGTACAACTTCGAAAAAAAATACCCCCTTATTCTTCAAACGTAAGTGTTCCTTGCCACTGCGCTTATTTATTCGTATAGTAATGGGATGTGGAGATGGGACAATAATGGCCTGTATTGCCAATTGTGATTTTTAAACCATGGTTTGTGATTCACAAAGCCTACCAGTTTTTAAAGCAAGATAAGATTTTATGTAATCTTTGATTCTGTCCATAACATTTTATTAATGATTTAAGAGTAGTCTAGTCAATTATAGTTAATCTTCTATATATGACCAATTTTTTAGTGATTATTTGAAATTATGATGGACCTCCCTGGAGCTACTTATGAATTAGTTCTGAAGTTCCCACAGTTGCTCACCCATCCCCATGAATGAATGTCAGTTGCTTGCATTTATGGCCATTTGCAACCTCCTGTAGTCACATGATCATGTTTTACAACAGTTTTGAAAACAAGTGGCATTTACTTCTGGGTACTACAAAACCAGGTCATAATGAAAAATTGGTGTACTTAACCACAACGGTCATTTTATGACTGCAACATTTATTTAACAATTGTGGTCCTGTGGGTGACCCATTTTACAATTGTTACAACTTAAGGCCATGATGGGCCAGGCTCCATTAAGGTTGTTAAGTCGAGGACTATCATATAGGCTCCTTTTCAACAGAAATAGATCTTCCATAAATACCATTTGTACACTTTATAGTCAAACAATGATAGGCATTATTAATTAATATTAATACTTCCAATTTATGCACTTTGCAATCCTGCCTCTAAATGTCTACTCCTTAATAAAGTCAATGAAATGTATTGCCAAACAACTTGTGCACAGGCTTGTAGCATTAAGTGAGCCGTGGTGGTGCAATACTTAGAATGCAGTATTACAGACTACTTCTGCTGACTGCCAACTGCCAGCAGATAGATTCTCACTGGCTCAAGGTTGACTCAGCCTTCCCATCATTCCAAGATTGGTAAAATGAGGACCCAGATTGTTGGGGGCAAGATGCTGACTCTGTAAACCACTGAGAGAGGGCTGTAGAGCCCTGTGAAGTGGTATATAAGTCTAAATGCTATTGCTATGTGAAGATTCCAGAAGAGGATCTACCCTTGTGAGTAGCAAGATAATTTCATCTAGGTTTACACAGATATCTAAAGAAAATAATTGGAATTTTTCTAATGTCTGAGTGTTTCAGTGACAACAGGTTCTATTAATTTGTAAGGATGGAAACGTATGCTCACACACCTAAAAGAGTGTGTGGGCCTAATCATGGAATAGTTTTCTCTGGGATTAACCTTTTTCTAAATTTGGGGAAGGGTTGCGTATTTAACTACAAATGGAGCAAGATGTTTCTATAGTATTGCACTAGACTCAGATTTACAGAAAAAGCATATCAGATGCTTTTTGTTCAGCAAATATAAAAATAAGTGCTCCTAAGGGAGGAGGGATGATATATAAATAAATTCTAAATAAATAAAATGAAAATGTAGATTTGACTTCTGAGATTTCCAAAAAGGCCTGTTTCTTTGAACAGAGAAGTGAGCCGTGCTATGACAAATTTCAATTTTAAACAAGAGGAAGAACAAGAAATGATCCAAAAAATCAAGAATGAGGTAAAAAAATACAATCTAAAATGTTCTGCTGCTTTATTTTTTTTAGAAGCCAAGATTACACAGCTTTTTCCACACTTCAAGAAACTTCTTTTCCTATTCACATTTCTAAAGACTGGTAACTTCTGAAAATGTGAAGCAATATTTAATTATAATATGTAAAAATGTGCCAATTGCTACATATCGGGCCTTGGGATCATACAGGAGCAATCAGATAGTCAGCATGAATTTTAAATGGCCATATTCCAAAGTTCTGAAGCAACTGTTGGCTTATATGCATAAATAGACTGTAGGACACCACAAGGTAATGATAAGCAAGAGACTTCTGCATATCTGAATTGCATATTCTCCAAAAGATACTATACCACAGTGAGGAAAATCCCCATTGCATGCATCACCTCATCAACACCCTTCTGGATTTTAAGAAGCTAATACATCAGGGAATTGACAATCATTTCAAACAAGGTGTATTTTGTGTTCATAAAGGTTTACTAAGAAAAGATATATGTGCATTCTGAAAGTGACAAGATATGTCCCAAGGTATGAGGTATAGACTACAGAGCACCCAACGAGATCTGTAGCTAGAGGAATAAGATCTACTAGTTGCCAATATCCACTGCACTTGGAGAATTAAAGAAAACAGGAATCTTAGTGAAAAATCAACATTACCCCTGATTTTTCTCCTAATTGCCTTAACTGGCAAATTGGCAAAGCTTCAAGCAGCTTAAGAAGTATCTGAAAAAAGTTAGAAGCACAATATTACTGTTACTTTCTCATATACATTAAAAGCTATTAACTGTTTAGCTTAGCAGCTAATTATTTAACTGTATTTCCTCTACTGTACTTCCATATTCTAAGAAAGAGCAAAACTTCTTAGTATGATGCAAGAATTGTGAATGGGGTAAAATTATATTGGTAAATGGTGCAAAAAATATACAATTTATGTTGCAGATTTCCAGATTAAGCCAAATACCCCTAGTAATAAAGAAAGTACTAAAACTTCAAGAAGTAATAGAGAAGATGTGGTATGAAGCCCACTGCATTTATCGGGAAAAGGGAGACATCTTTGCCTATAGAGATATTCGTGACATCTTCCTTGATGTTGTTAAAACTGCTTTCACTGGTAATGTAGAATGGAATGAAAAACAGTGTGATGGATCACTAGTTATTTTTTACCCTATTTTTTTCTCTCCCTGCATCCTTTCTAGATAAGTCTACCATTTATGTTTATTGCAATCTTCTATTGGAATAATTTTTTCACTATTTCAACCTACCTTACAATTTAAAGGACAAAAATTGATATTTTGTTAAGAATATAGTTAAGAATAAACACTATGTTATAAGCATTTTAAAATATAGATCAATTTACATCCTTTATCTTTCTATAGTTTATCTAATATATATATTATATATATGTATACACACACACACACACACGCGTGTATATGTATATGTCTGTACGTATTTCTTTACCTCTGCAGATGAAACACAAACTCCAAGCAAGTTTTCAAACCTTTGGATTACTATCTTAAACATACTAGTAAGTAGAAGAAAAATAATTTCTTACAATCCATTTATTTTTGTGTTACCAGATAAAAGAGGTTTTTTAGTAATCACCAACCCTTTCTCAAATAAAAAAGTTGCCAAGGCAATATTATCGTTCAAAGAACCACAAGGAAGGGAATCCACACAGATGTAATTTGGGTAAGAGGAGAGCAAAAATTCAATTCCATCAATGTATTCAGACTCTATTTCACAATACTTAGGCTCCTCCTTGTGGTACACTCTTGAGTTTTCTGTGGTATAATACAACAACGTAGCATCTCCTTCGTTGCACAGCCTGACAATGCCATATCGAAGTAGACGTATTTGTGTAGTTTTCTCAAGCTGGACATCAACATTTTGCACATTTCCATTCTCCCACCGTGCTGGGTGCTTGAAAACACTCAATGCCTTTTCAGTCTCAGTCAGCACTGGAGGAAGACAGTCATGAAAAAAAGACTTGGCTTTCTGATCCACTGCAGCATCAACTGGTGCATAATCCATTAGTTTTGTGACTAAAGTCCTGATCTTCTGCAAAAAGACAGTTCGGCGTGGATCATCAGCATCAGCGTTTATCACACCCATGTATTCCAGATAGTCTGCAGGCAGGCCTTGGCGATATTCAATGTCCTCTTCAATGGCCATCTGCAATGCTGCAGGGAGCAGTTTTTCCAACAGGTCTCCCCAGGAGTTTCGCTGATAGGAGGAAACTGTTATGTGGAGTGAATGAGCCTCTGGGAGGCAATCCCCTTGATGTATAAACCCACGGGGGAAGTATAACAGGTCCCCAGCTTCTAAGACAATTTCCAGAATCGGTTCACCAATCTCCATCTGGCTAAAATTGCTGCTTGAAAACTGAGGCAACATCTCTGCCTGCTGTCTGGGGGCGTAAACCCGCCAATGCTTCTTTCCTTCCAGCTGGACCACAAACGCTTCAATATCATCATAATGAGGGGCAAAGCCCTGAGCTCCAGCAGGAGTCAGGTAAGTGTTGGCACCAACCATACTGCTGAACTGCTCCTGTAGGGTAGACAGGACATGCCAGACGGTATCCGAAAAGGCCTGAGGATTCAGCATCCTGAGGGAGCAGCCATTCCTGTAGAAATCCCAGACCACAGCTGGCACTGCCCTGCCCACAGGGTTATGGGTCTCCCTCTTTCCATCCTCATAACTGGTCACATCCAAGTTGACACCAAACTGGACATTGTGGTTGCGCAGGATGTTATCAAACTCGGCAGTCGAGAAGAGGTCCTGATAATAATTTGGGTTGTGCCTGTGGATCAGAAGCGGTGACTTCTCCCAGTACTGATCAAAGAATTCCTGCAAGGAAACCGGAGCTATGAGCCACTGGAACAGTTTGGCAGCTCGCTCCCGGCTATCCGGGACCTTTCCCAGGTCTTGCAGGAGGGACAGGAGAGAGCAGCTCGAAGACAATTCCCGGGAGTAGAAGGCTTCTCCTTCTCCAGGGGACAGCGCAGCAGCAGCTGGTGGTGGTTCTGGAGCTTTTTGGTCTGCCCGCCTGCGCTCCGCCTTCCGCCGCAACGCTTTCTGCCAGCTCTGCAAAGGAGCCAAATAGTTACAATTCGAGATATTGTCTCGTTTCGGTTTTCGCTTCTCCTTGGTACCCGAAAGCGGGAACGCATCTCTAGGGTGCTCCTCGTCAGCCGCTTTGGATGCGACAGAGCAAT
>JANHFJ010005091.1:0-11264 GCA_032468195.1 Cerberus rynchops
ATTTATCTCTTTTGTAATACTATGCAACTCCTGAATACAAAGTTCAAATTTAGTTTATAGTTACAGAAATGGTATGCAATAGTGTTGTGGGGGATTAGGGTTCTTGGGATTAATGGATAGAAAAGAATCAAATATTCACTTTGGGGCAGTTTACATTGTACACAAAATTATCCATCGAAAAGAGTTTTTGTATCTCAGGAATGAAATAAGTCCTTGATGTTCTCTGACCTTGTTGTTTTGTTGTAGAAGTTTCAATACCCAAACTTGGCATCATCTATATATCATTCAAAGGAGAAAATAATAAAACAAAAAGGGGCAAAAAAACCAGAACACCTCACCTCAATCAATACCAAGATGAGCAGAGATTAACACTAAGATCAACACTAGACCAATAATAAAGGAGCAAACAATACCCAAATCAAGGAACTATGAAACAAGCTAGCAAAAAGCAGTCCAACAAAAAACCCTTCCCATTGACACTAACAGGGCAAGCCACTCAAATATAACATTGAGAGCAAACCCCAGTCCTTATTAGCACTGATGTTACCTGGTTTGCATGATAAAACATTTACAAGAAAACAGCCAACCTCAGGGAGCACCAAGGACTCTTCGAAGTTATCCATCTCCTTTTCCTGAACCCCAGCTCAATTGTGTTTTACCAAAATATGAATGAAATCTCTACTTGGAATCAGAACATTGGTAATTATCTATAGTGTACTATTCAATGGAGCTCTGCATTATATTTAATTCTCTTTCAGGGAGCAAGAATTCCATCAACTGCACTCTCATTTTGACAGAAGGAGATTCAGCTAAGACACTAGCTGTTTCTGGCCTTGGAGTTGTGGGTAGGGACAAATTTGGAGTATTTCCACTGCGAGGAAAACTTCTTAATGTACGGGAGGCCTCCCACAAACAGGTTAGTTAGCAATATTTTGCAAACATATATGGTCCTTACACGTAGTGCTCAACTTAAGATCCCAATAGAGCCTGAAACTTCCATGGCTAATCAAGACAGTTGCTAAGCGAGTTCTTCCTCATTTTACAATCTTTCTTATCACAGTTGTTAAGTGAATCAATGCAGTTGTTATGTTAGTAACACAGTTGTTAGATGAATCTGGCTTCTCCATTGCCTGCTTGTCAAAAGTTCATAAAAGGGGATCACTTGATATTAGTCAATTGCCAAATGGCTGAATTTTGATCACGTGACCATTGGGAGGCTAGAGTAGTTGTAAGTGTGAAAAATGGTCATAAGTCATTTTTCAGTGCCATTGTAACTTTGAATGGTCACTAAATGAATGGTTGTAAGTTGAACTTCTTTAAAAATGTGAAAATGAGAAGCATATACCTTCGGTTAAATTTTAACTCAAAGATGTATGTATAAAACCATGCAGTGATTGGTTTTTGGAGTAAGTTTTGCTATTGTTCTTCAACAATCCCTCTGCCCAAGTTCATTCACACTGAAATGTGATTGTATTAGAAATAGGCAATATATTGGTTACTTGCAGTACCTGGAGAGGGTTCCCCCCCAAGTTATGCTGCTGAGATTCAGTAATAAAATAGCAGATTGAATGTTGGATTCTTTTCATCTACAAATATTTGAAATAGCAAATCCTTCCTACCCCCAAAAAAAACCAGGCTAAAAGTACCTTCCCTACTCCATTTGATGAAATCTCTGCTGATATCCTGCCATCTGCTTTGAAGTGCAATCTGCCATTGATTTTAAATGAATAGGTGGGTTGAGGTGACTGGAACTTAAAAATGCTTCTCTCCAGGATTAATGTGAGCAGAATAAACTCATATTCTGAATCTAAGAAAATGCTGGGCTTTTTCAGATAATGGAGAATGCTGAAATTAACAACATTATTAAGATTGTGGGGCTGCAATATAAGAAGAGCTATGATGATGAAGAATCTCTCAAAAGCCTCCGCTATGGAAAGATCATGATCATGACTGATCAGGTCAGTTGTAATGCCAGAGACAATGGTATTGTATTCAGGCAAAGGGATTTCCTCAGCCAATTTTTTTCCAGTGCCTTTAGTTGATACAATGTGTCTCTTAATCCAGATGTTCCAGATTTCATATTTATCAAAATATGAAATACAAAGAAAAATGAAAATAGGGGAGGAAGGGGGGAACAGGAAAAAGTCTAGGGCAGAGGGGGGGGAGAAAAGCATTGACTTTCAACTCCTTTTGACTCAGTAGAATAACATACCATATTTTTTGATGTATAAGATGCTCCAGAGTGTAAAATGCACCTAGCTTTTGCCGATGAAAACAAGGGGGGAAAAATCTGTCTGTACTGCTGTTCCAGGTTATGGGGATCACTGTGGCCTATTAAGATTGATTTCCAACATTCATTTTTGACATATCTTTATATATTCTTGACAATTTATCCAGTGTTAGTTACCAATGGTACATCCTCTTATAAAAATTACTTTTAAATTATAATGTACTTAATTATAAATTATAATTTAAACCACATATTTTCCCATTGTTCAGGTATTATGTCCAAAATTCCTTGCCCACTGAATCACAATGCTTCACATACTCCGTCCCCAAGTTCAATTTAATAGCATTTTATAAATCTTAGCAATAATATGTTCATTATTACGCAACAGAATTTCCAGTTCATTTTTTTGCAAAATAAAATCCGTAGCTTTTTTATCTAATTTATTTTTTCTTTCAATTTTATATATGTAAACCAATGGCAAACATGTCCTTCTCATTTCAATTCCTCTTTAGATTTGAGGATATGGTCACCATAATTAAATATTATTTGACCATAAGTCCCATCAGGATGGCTTCGCCACCACTTATTTTCTTCTATTTTTTCCAAACTCTTTAACGAAGTGTTTAATTCAAATGTTCTAAAGTGATATGGAAATATAAAACTAACTCTAAACTGGAGTATTTTTTAAATGCTTTTGCTCAACTCTTACTGGAATTCCTAGGGTTTTTTTTAATTAAAAAAGAACAAACATAGGTCACCTTAGACTTATCACAAAATAGCTGTCAGAGAAACAAAAAGAGAATAACTTCCTTCAGTTCTCAGATAAATAAGATGCAGAACAGAATTTCATCAGCAACAAGAAAGGGACCATATAAAAAAGTACTTCCTGATGTAAACTATTCCCAATTCTCAGAGATAGGAGCACTCTCAAGCACTCAAAAATATTTATTAATAACGAGTGGAGCATTTCTGTTGTACTGTTATTTTTGTGTAAATAGTCTAACAGCAGCATTCTGATTTTGACTATAATATTTAGGCCACAATTCTTCATCAATTACAGTGTAAATAGTGGGTTAGTTGGAGTCTATTGTTAGTCATAACAATCATAACTGGTTTTGCACTATAAAACAATCTTGCTCTTAGTTCCTTCCAGAAGCATTGAACTTCATAAACCATAAATGATACATGGACTGGAAAATAGGTATTGTAGTGTAACACCTGACAATGGTTACTATGGGCAAAGCTGACAAATGCTGTAATTAAAAGATGAATTACTATTGGCTTCAGAAGAATTACTGACTTTTCCAACACCAATGGATGAAATCTTATCTTCTGAATACTTTTGTAGGATCAAGATGGTTCCCATATCAAAGGTTTATTGATTAATTTCATTCACCATAATTGGCCATCTCTTCTGAAACATTGTTTCCTAGAAGAATTCATTACTCCAATTGTAAAGGTGAGTTTCCCCACCCTTATGAGTGATAACTTTAGCAACTGAAAATATTCTTACTAATATTCTTAGTTAACTCTTCAAAATGAGATATTTTGCTCTTCCATAGGTTTCCAAAAACAGAGAAGAAATTCCTTTCTATAGCATTCCTGAATTTCAAGAATGGAAGAACAGCAACTCTAACCACAAAAACTGGAAAATCAAATACTACAAAGGTTTGGCTGTACAAACTGTAATGTCAGATGAACTAAATAAGGCTATCTTTAGATTTTAAAAAGAATATATTGTGTTGGATAGAACTATTTTAGCCTTACTTAGGGATTAGTGGGCTATATGTCTACTATTTTAAACTACCTCATCGAAAAAAAGAAATGTGTTCCATGTAAAGTAGAAGATAAAGATGAGGAAAATTATTTGTCTAACAGCCTAGCTGTCAAATTGAACGTTAAGCAGGAGACTGACTAGATATGTTAGAGCACTTAATTTATCCTACATAACACCAAGATCAAATGAAAATATTCTTGATGATGTTTCGGATATATTAATTGAATTGAGGGAGACAGACATTTTCAGTAAATGCTGTACTCTGTATTAACCTAATCTATAAAAACTACTTATATTGTAAGGTCTCTCAGTAGGTACAGGTAGTCATTTTTATTGCGAAGTATTAAAAAAAGCAATTGACTAAATATTTAATATTTCTAAGCCTCATGTCCTCAAGTAAGTTGAACTATAGTTCACATCTAATCTAGTCAGTGAGTTATACTCAACATCTAAAGAGTAGCAAATTGTAGAATGCTTACAGGTGGATTTTTTACCTGTTTGAGTCTAGATGGATCCAGAATAAGTTCAAACCAAATGATTCTGCTGTTGCACTTGTGAATAATTGTGAATAGTTTTACTGTTTATATGCCAAATCTGATTATAGTATAAACTACTGTTTTCATTGATGCAAAGAAAATGAATTACTGTTGAAACAGTCTGATTGGAATTTTGTTTCTTGTCCTTTGTCTATTTTGTTTTTCTTTAATTTTTATTTGTAGGCCATCTAGACTAATCACTATGGAATCACGGAGTCTTGAAATTGAAATTATAATTAAATAAAAGTAAAAGTTGCACATTAAGTGAAATATGACTATGTTATCTTAAAAAAAATTTACTCAGATTTTCTATCTCCTTAGGTCTCGGTACCAGCACTTCAAAGGAAGCAAAAGAATATTTTGCAGCAATGACAAGGCATCGAATACCTTTCAAGTACTCTGGTCCTGAAGATGATGCTGCAATCACTCTGGTAGATTAAGTTCTCTTCTTATTCCTCTGTTTCTTTGAGTCTGGAAACTTCTTTGGACAGTGAATCACAAGAAGCCCTTTTGCTTATTTTGTTTTTTAAACCCAGTTAGTAGCCTTATTTCCTGCCACAGGATTTAGGAAGTTTGTAGAATTTTTATTCCTGAACTTGAGTTTCATTTATCTAATAGCAATTATAAAAGTTAAAATATAGTAATAGCAATTAGACTCATATGCTGCTTTACAGCTCTCTCTAAGCAGTTTACAGAGTCAGCATATTGCCCCCAATAGTCTGGGTCCTCATTTTACCCACCTTGAAAGGATGGAAGGCTCAGTCAGCCTTGATCCTGGTAGGATTTGAACTGTCAAATTGCAAGCAGCTGGCAGGCAGCAAAAATAGCCTGCAGTACTGCACTCTAACCACTGCAGCACCGAAATACAGTACAGATACAATGAATTATCACTGTTGGATAAATACATATATTTTTGCGTTTGATTGCAAAATACACAAACTCTGTAACTTGAACTCTTCGGGACTATTTGCATGTATTCTTCCAATTCCAAAGATTGTTGGATTTATATGAAGTCAACTTAATTCAATCATATTTTGAGATTTTAATTGCCTATCAGCAGACAGCTATAAGAGATATATTAGTTTAGGCATAATAGTGGAACTTAAATTTAATTTGCCTATTAAATCAATCAATCAAATTTTTATTTGATCATAGTCCAGCAAATAGAATACAAAACTCATAGTTAATTAAAACAATATATGTGTTCTGAAGGGCTTAAAATTAATACCACAGCTTATACGCAAACTATAAAACAGTATTTGATTGTGGTCAGAAATAAAATCAAATTGATCTGTTAATGACATCATGAGATGAAACAGATTGGAATGATTATGATATGTAGTAAAAATGGAAATAATAATTCCTGCCATGCTCCTATATGGAGAGGGCAATAGAGAATAACATGTTTTGTCAACTCAGTTATTCTTCCACCACATGGACACAGTTTTCTGTTTGAAGAGGATTTTGATTTTTATATCTTCCTTCAGTAACAGCTGTTGGGAAGGCATTGAATCTGGCACAAAAAAAACCCCACTGATCTAAAGCAGTGATGGCGAACCTTTTAGAGACGGAGTGCCCAAATTGCAAGGTGCATGCATGCTCACATGTAGATGCGCAGACATATACGCAGTAGAGATCTGAAAACCAGCTGGCTGGTGGGAGGCAGAGTATCACAACACCAACAGCTCTGCACGAGGCAAGATCTTTTTCTTTTGTGAGCTTTTGTCGTTTGCAGGGAAACTTCTGTTTCTCTGCAAATGACAGTGAGAAAAGCCATAGAGCAACACAGAGGAGCTGAGCTGGGGCAATGGTGCATGTGCCCATTGAGAGGGTTCTGTGTGCCACCTCTGGCACACATGCCATAGGTTCGCCACCACTGACCTAGAGCATGTTTGTAGGCCATCAAGATAATGGCTGGCGATGAGTAGTCATAGAATTGCAATTTGGTATGTATTGCCTGGCTCCAGGAACACTGAAAGCTGTCAGTCATAGTAAAAGAGGCCAAACCAATTGGAAAGAAGAGGAGACAGTGAAGAAGATGTAAATTCAAGCAGAAGTTTCAATTTCAAGAAGACCACCAGTTTAGCAGCACAACACCATATTTGAAACACAGCATGGTGCTTTAAAGCTGGTTCTCAAAAATGACTTATTTTTTTCCAAAGAAAGGAATGACCTACAGAGACCCAACTGAGCTCCAAAACTGAACTGGGCTCAGATCTTAGCTAAAAAAAACTAATTGCTGCAGGTATGTGTTGAGCTCCTTTGGAGAAGTAAAAGATTTATAAAGCCAATACTTTTTTTGTGCAAATGACTAGTTGGCATGAGATTTAGGGGTGCCCATACCAATATTCAAAAGTTTTGACTTGTTCTATTAGATAGTTATTTAGCACCAAACATGCATCTTAAGTGCTTAGCAAAGACCGTGACTTTAATTGTAGTGTAATTAGAAAATTTTGGCAGTGCTCAGCTAGTATTTGGAGTGCCTAGTTCAAGCCAGTCTTGTGTTTGAGAAAGCAGCCTTGTGTTGTTTGCATATAAAAGAATAGAGTTGTGTTTCTCCTAGTTTTAGCAAATGAAGAGATTGACTATTTAGTTTAGAAATAAGGGAACTAATATATATTAAAGAGAAAATAAGGTAGAATATATCCCTGTCTCATTTCTCTCTTAATAGGAATTTTTTTGGTGCAATGTCTTCAGACATCATATTGCACCTTCATTTGGAAGTTCTCTTAAAACTTGTATTTCTAAGTACAGGTAATTTTGTCAATTGAGGAAGCGTTCAATTTCTTCCATAGTTGGGTCTGGACATGGTCAAATTTATGTATATCTAATGCCCAGTGTGGCCTTTAGAGTTTATAATTGGGGGGGGGGGGGGTACAACTTTGCAAAAACAGATTGAGCATAGTCTCCTGAGTAGACAAGTCCCAACCAAGAGCAAGTGTCAAAAGTTGCTCATAGATTAAAAGTTTCAGAAATATTTTTCTATTAGAAGCATTGAGGGTTTAATTTATATTGTAGTCAGATCCTCTGCAGAAAAAATATAATTGATTAAAAAGAAGTTATTCAAATACTTCATCAAATTAAAAGTGCTTGTCAATGTGAAAAGAATATAAATTAAACAATATGTTCATTAGTAAAACATGAAGTTGCCTTCCTGTCAGTATTGCCAATATTATTTGGCCTCTAGCATTAGAATGGATTAATCAATGAGAAACTAAACACAGTGTTATTGATAATATACACATAATATTTGAATAATATTGTTCTTCTGTTATTAGAAGTCTAATGTTGCTTTTCAACACATGATAAAAAGTGATTTTTTTTCCTTTAGAAGGAATCTGGTGTATCACAGGTGATTGAGGTTGGGATAATTAAAGGTGTAGTTGATCATGTCCTGTAATTTTTAAATCTTACGTATTATATAAATTTTATGATACACATTTGAATTATAAATGTAATAAATATCTTAAAATTTCAAATAAAATTAAAACTTGCTTAGCTTGAAATACATAAACAGAGCAGAAATGTAATGGCAAACATAAAGTAAAAGTTTTCTATGTTGAAAACCAGTAATTTTAAATTATAATTAAAACAGCTTAAATTTTGTGACAATACTTTTGACACAAACAAAAACATCTGTCTGGTGGATAAAATGCCAGGTCAAGTCTAAACATCTGGCTGACTGTAAACAACCATAATAATTTATTTCCCCCAGTGAGACACTAACTTGAAGTGACTTTCATTTCCAGCTTTGCCTGTTCTACTCTTACACATCTTTATTAAATCAATTTTTCCCTCAGACTATGCATGTTTACCTTTGCCTAAGAAAGAACAAAGTCCTTTCACAGAGAAACAAAAGGAACTGAAACAAAAAATGAGCATTGGAACAGCACAAAAACAACACAATAAAGTTGCCTGCATTGAAGTTGCTCCAAAAAACACCTAGCACAAGTATTAAAAAATGCCAATATTGTAATATTAAATATAAGCACCAGCTCATTGCAAGAGACAATTACAGCACAGCTGCAGTTGTTATAACTGAACATTTTGTTATAACTGAAGATTTTACATACAAAATCAGCAAACAAGAAAAAACACCGTCCATATAGAGAAGTAATGGCGAACCTTTCAGAGACCGAGTGTTCAAACTGCAAGTTTCTCATGCATGCATGGCGGAGAGCTGAAGACCAGCTGACCGGTGGGAGGCGGGGCATCACAACACTGGCAGCTTTGCAAGAGGTGAGATCTTTTTCTTTTGCAAGCTTCTGTTTCGTCGTTTGCAGGGAAACTTCTGTTTCCCTCCAAACGACGGCAAGAAACACGGTGGAGCTGAGCTGGAGCGATAGCACACATGCCCACAAAGAAAGCTCTGAGTGCCACCTCTGGCACGCGTGCCATAGGTTCGCTACCACTGACATACAGTATACAGCGAAGATATTGCAATGAAATTTGAACTGGACAAATGTGCCATTTTTACCATCAACAGAGAAAAAATAGTGAAAATTGAAGGAATCAAGATGCCCTATAGAAATGGCATCAAGAATCTGGGTGAAAAAGATCACAATGAATTCCTGGGCATCCTTCATGCTAACAACATGTAGTACACCAAAATCAAAAAGAAAACTAGGAATGAATATATCCAGAAAATGAATCACGGTTAACAACCAGGCATTAGATATATAGCTGGAGTAGTGGAATGGATACAACCTGATCTAGAAGCCCTGGATACAAAGGCCACAAAAATAATGACAATTAATCATGCCCTTCCTTCATGCAGCTATGTTGACAGACTATTTACCAAGGAGCATAGACAGGTGTGGAATGTTGCAAGTATACTAGACACTGAAGAAGAAAAAAAGGCATTGGAAGAATATACGAGGGACAGTGAAGAAGATGAAACTAGTACACCACAAAGGCTTACTGAATATTGGAGAGGCCAAACTGCCCAAACTGGGGAAAGATGAGATTATGTATATTCCCAAAACATTATCAGAAATATTTTGTACAAATCACACTTGGCTATATCTTACCATGTGTACCTTTACATCTTTGGTATTTTGGCTTAACATGTGAACTGACTATATTATAAACCACAATAGCTATAATCTAGTAAGTGATTTCAGCTAATAATTTACAAACATTATTGATGTGTGTTCATAGTTTTGGAATTTTCAGAAGTAGTAATACATTTCATTATCTATATTCAATGTACTCTGTCCTTATTTTT
The DNA here is from genome assembly GCA_032468195.1 of Cerberus rynchops. Lineage (NCBI taxonomy): Eukaryota > Metazoa > Chordata > Lepidosauria > Squamata > Homalopsidae > Cerberus > Cerberus rynchops. Next base: position 9,771 of record JANHFJ010005091.1, read on the forward strand.
ATGTTGCTGCTATTAGCTGATCAAGTGAATGCTACAATTCTAAAAATGCAGAACAGGAATGCAATCTTCTCCTTTAGCAGTGTGGATCTAAAAATAATAGTTACCATTTAAAGTAATATAAAAGAATCATTTAGTTCAAGATACTGTATTAATCAAAATATCTACATTTATTTCCCATCTACTGTACTATAAGAGATTATTTAAAAGTTCTCTATAATATTGAATTAATTGTAAGTGTAGTCCGACATAGCAAGTTGCATTAATTGAAGATTCATACAAATGCTTGGGAGTCATCTGGTCAAAGACGATGTCTTCCTATCAAATCAGTGCATAGCATCCAAGGTAATGACTTGTGGAAAGATGTAAACAGACAATGTGATCAGTTGTCCTTGGTTCTGTGGGAAGAATCAGCAAGCAGTCTGTTTCTGTCTCGCTCATGACCCCATGATGTGTCTTTTCTTTTCATGGTTCAGAATAATGAGATGTCTTTTCCCCAGAGATTCCTATAAAAAGCACCCACTTTCATCTCCCTTTTGAAACAACACACATATCTGTAACACAAGCTCATCTCAGTTTAGAATAGAATTTAGAGTTGAATAGACTATGGTCAGACTACAGACAGACATTGTGCGACTGTAGCCAGAGAAAAGCACTTTACTTCAGGGATAGTTTTCATTAATCTGAAACTCATGAAGGCCCATGTTCTGCGACCCTTTTCCCCCAAACCTCTAAAATAAAGCTGAAATCCTGTGTCTTTGTTTTATGTTTTTGTATTGCTTTTTGGTTTAAAATATTTTTAGCAATTGTAAACCATCCAGAGTCTCTGGGTGTCAGGTGGCATAGCAATTTAATAAGCTGTTATGATCTTCCTTAGAAGCAGGTCACAGAGAGCAAACACAATGTGGCTCACACAGCAGACAACTGCACTGCACAGGAAAGAGTTAATACCCTCAGTGGTGTATTAAAGAAAAAAGCGTTTTCCCTATTGGGATTGAATTACTAATTTCACAATAAAATTAAAGACTGTGTTGGAGAAGACGGAAGAGCTGGTGCGATAAAGAGCTTTCTCTTCCAATGAGCCTGCCACAAGTCTCAGTGCTCCAGTCCCACGGCCAGGACTATGGCATACATTGGTGGCCTTCGTTCAAACGACTCAGAGGCTTCCTCCCTCGGCTGTTAAGGAAGAGATGCGCGCGCGTTATTCAATCGCCTCTCTTCGGCATCAACCGCTTCCCCTCCCTGAGCTGCCTTAAACCGGCCTGCCCTGGCGCAGCTGAGGCGACTAACAACCTTGGGCGATGTGAAGGGCTCTAGGACCCAGGGGAACACGGGCAGCCGGACTCTGGGAGCCAGATTGCAAATTCTTCTCCGTGACTCAGTCGGCTCCGCGCAGCGCATAGTAGGCAGTAGGCGGCAGCCGAAGCGGAGACTACCGAGCGGCAGGTCCGTTCGGCTCGCGGGAACAACGGGTCGATGTTGAGGGGAGGGGGGCTG
>JANHFJ010005092.1:38117-49976 GCA_032468195.1 Cerberus rynchops
TGTTAAATGGAGTATATTCATCTGGATACATGTGCTTTTCTCTTTACTGATGTTTTTAATTGTTCTTATTGTTATTGGAAACACTCAGAGTCATTCTAGAGTCACATGGTCTCTATATCTAAATAAATTATTAAAGAAATAATTCATCAAAACCCTCCTGCATCAGCCTGAAGTTGAATAACCATCCTACTAAAGTTTATATACAGTATAATGTTTAATTAATATTATTCAATCACTGACTGCATTGAACATAAATAGTCTTTGTTAAATCCTTTCTGAATAAAACCAACCCCATTTTTTTCTTTGTTTTTCTGTGCCCGCAATAGTAAACAGTATGATCTTTTGACTAAAAGTGTCCCATTCCAGGCCACTTCAATTAATTGATGCCTAAGATGTCAAGGTATAATTGATTCATTTCATATTTCACTGTGTCAAGCTTTTTCATTTTTTATGCTTCTTATGTTCTGCATTTCCATTATAAACCTGTTTGTGCAATGTCAGCTTTTCCTTTCCTGCATAGAAACATCAGCAACAAGACTTTAATCATGTCATAAACAATATTAGTACCCAAAAAACATTTCTTCAGTAGTATGCTGAGTGCCATTCAATCTGTGAAGCTCCTCATCCAGCACTATGTTGTCAATCATTTTATCCTGTCTATCCATGCAGTTTTCTTGATAACATGCAGTACATGTTATCAGCTGTACTAGAGCCCTCCCCTGCACAGTACAAACAATGTCTTTGCCTTTGTTGGTACAGTGATAATATTCCACAGCATCTTCCTATGTGTCACTGATTAATATAGGTGCCTGCTTGTTTATCAGGCAGTTTGAACTAATTTTACACATCCATTGATTTTTTGGGAATACTGTAGATACTCTTAGTTTACATTCCCAGAATTCTTCATTCATTTCTACAAGAAACAACTCCTCCCCTATATATAGCAGAACCTGAGAGAGTACTCTGGAGAGAGGAAGTCAAAAATGTGAAGTTGGTGGCTACAATCATGTGATCCTTTGTATGTGCATCACATAAAAATGGAGAGGTCTTTGATTACATGGGGGTCTATGACAATTCACCACTACTAACTTGCCAAGGTCAACTCACCACAGCAACTCACCATGGCCAACTTGCCAGAGGACAACTCACTGCAGGACAAGAGTTACACTTATATTGAACAAATAGTGGAATAGGATCATTAAATAAAGGATGCAAAAGGAGGGGCAGAATGAAATGTGAATGGCAAAAATTAAAGTAATTTTTATTTTAAATAATTAAATAGAATTGTTAAATTGTTCCATAATGAGTTGTCTTGTGGTGAGTTGGCCATGACAAGTTGTTCTGTGCCAAGTGGCCCATCATGAGTTGGCTGTGGCCCATCATGAATTGGCTGCAATGTGTTGACCATGGTGAGTTTGTCATGGTGAGTTGGCTGTGGCAAGTTGTCCCATTCCCTTACATGGCCATCTTGACTTTGACCACCTATCTGCAAACTCACTTATTTTCTTGAATCAAATCTTCACATTCAATATCACAAAATCACCCTAAATATTTCAGGGCCTTCCTCTCTGCATATTAGCTAAGTAGGTGTGCTGCTGCTATAAAGAAATATTGAGTTTGATCTCAGAAAACCATCCAGCAGATCTGCAAAAAATATTTTGTTCATTATGATAGAACTTCTGACTTTGTGTTTGTAATAGGAGAAACCAAGAGGGTGGTATCAACTGAACACTCACATAATTTGAAAAGCAACAGCCTTTTACGTGCAGTGCAAAATATTAACAGATGCGTATCAGTGGCTCTAGTGAGTTCATGTATTTGAATATTTTCAGTATTTATCTATTGTTGACATTTTATATACATTTTCTTGCAAAACCCATTAGTTGGCTTTTTATCAGAGAAAAAAAAATCCAGTCTATATTAAAAAAAAAAACCAATATTAAGATAGGTATCATTGTAGTGAAGGAATCAACAATTGGAAATGTGACAGGACAAAAGATTACCTGTTTAGAGATGTCTTCTGCTGAGCATGATGTGTCATGAGCACATAAATATTTAACAAACTTCTTTAATTAAAACAGTCTAAGTTGTACTAATGTTCTTTAGGGAAATACATTTTAGAGGCATGTTCCAAAATTATTTAATCAATTCTCTATTTTCTTTTTGTCTGTTAGAGATCACAGCTTTTTCAGTGTTCTATCTGGCAAATATGAGTGTACCCAAATTGTTTGGGTGTATGTGTACATGCATGTTATCATTCCAGAGTAAATACAAGCAAAATTAAGTAGCCAAGTTGCTGTGTTTGAATATGTGCAGAAGTTATCCATTACTTAATGCATTTCAAGGAAAAAACTTTGATTTGATTGACTGCAGGCTGACAGCTCCCTATAAAAGGGAGCTGCTTTCCTGCAGCATGCTGTTACTGTATATGATCAGATCCCTAACAAAGATACCTAGAAGTCTCCTGCTAGTCTGATTCCTCTTTACTTCCCACTACATTACACTGGTGATGAAGGTGGGACCCTGAAGAGCAGATCGGGCAGAAATCACTAACCAATGACAACAGAAAAAAATAAACCCTGACAAACGGCAAAATGCCTTCTGTGACTTCAGTGATCACATTTTCCCCACACAAGCTGAAGAAAAAAACATGGAGCACATTTCTAATGAGGTTCGACTGCTTTCTGAATGCCAGCAACCTCAAAGATCTCCCCAACAAAAAGAAACAGTCTGTTTTCCTAAAGTACTGCGGGATGGACATATTCACTGTGGAAATCACCCTAGTGGCCCCTCAAGAGGTGAACAAAGTGCCCTGGACTATGCTGATGGAGAAACTAAAGGGTCACTATGTGCCCCAGCCCTCAGAGATTTCCTGCTGACATGCTTTCTACCAAAGGGACCAAGAGGAGGGGGAGACCATTTGCAACTTCATTGCAGTGCTGAGAAAGGCAGCCAACCAGTGTGACTTCACTGACCTTGATTGAATGCTGCAAGACAGACTGGTCTGTGGACTGAGGGATGACAAACTATGGTGAAGGCTACTGGCCAGGAGCACCCTCACCCTCCAGGTACCATTGAGGAACCATAGCCAAAGCAACTAGCAAACTGCAAGAAAATAAAAAAAGTGGCAACAGTGCATCACAGGGACTGCAAAGAAGAAGAGAACTCAGACTCCACAGAAGACAGTGATGTCCACCTGGTCAAGCCCACAAGGGGACCCAAAATGGCCACCGAGGGTCACAGCACCACGTGCAGGGGCTGTGGCAGGAACCATGCCAGGCAACAATGCAGATACCTGGCTGCCATTTGCCAGAGATGCAATAGAAAATGACATCTATCCAGAGTATGCAGAGCCAACATAGGGGGACCATCCAATATCACATTCCTGCCATAGAGACCAGGTGAACCCAGATGGGAACAGACAAGACAAAGGACATCCAAAGAAGGTTGCTTCATGATAAAGACCTGAACTAACCAAACCACAGAAGCAACCCCCCCCCAGACCCAAGCCCAGGAGAGCCAAAATCAGTCACTGTGAACATCAATGAACAACCAAGCAGCATAGAGCTGGACACCACATCAGCTGTGACCATCATGGTATGGGACCAAATTAAAAAAACAACAACAACTAATGTCGGAAGTCACCAAACAAAAGCTGCAAAGGTGCCAAAGATAAAAAAAACTATCAGGGAAACAAAATCCCCATAGCTGGATGGAACAACTTCCCAGTCGAATACCAGGACTCCAAGGGAGAGCTTTCCATTATCATTATCAGAGGGAACCTCCCAAGCTTACTAGGCTAGACTGGTTTGATGCCCTAGGGATGAAGTGATGGGGGTCCACAGCATCAAGAAAGACACCACAAACTAACTAGCTGAGGAATTTGCAGGTCTTTGACAGACAACTAGGTAAGTGCATCACCTTTAGCCAAGACCCTAGGGTGGCACCAGTCTGTATGAAACTGCCGAGAGTCCCCTTCGTATTCAAACTGAAGGTGGATGAACAAATAGACAAGCTGGTTAAGCAAGGGTTCCTAGAACCAGTAGACCATGCCAGATGGGAGATAATATACCCCAATAGTCACCCCCATTAAACCAGATGGCTCAGTAAGAATATGTGCAGATTATAAGTGCACAATAAATAAAGCCCTACAACTCCACAGTGCCAGTTGTCCAGCATCTCCTGTAGTCACTGGGTCAAGGAATTTTTTTTGCAAAGCTCAACCTGGCTCAGGCATACCAGCATACCACTCAATAAAGAAACATCTGAGGCTCAAACAATAGTAACACATTGTGGCACCTTTAAATGCAACCGTCTGCAGTTTGGGGTCAGCATGGTGCTGGGGATATTCCAATCACTAATGGAATGTCTATTGCAAGGAATTCCCAGAGTCATCCCCTACTTCAATAATGTCTTGATCACGGCAAGCAACCAAGAAGAACTAACCACCAGACTCAGGTCAGTCCTACAAAGATTACAAGAAGCTAGGCTCAAAGTCAAGAAGGACAAATGTCACACAGTCATCCCTGAGGTAGAATTTCTGGGATATGTAATAGACACAAAAGGCATACACCCCACAGCAGATAAAATAAAAGTCATATAAGAAGCACCAACCCCCACAAATAAAACGGAACTATAAGCATTCCTGGGACTCCTAAATTTCTGCACAGCATCTTCCTCAACCACAAGGCAACTATAGCTGAACCACTCCATTGGCTTTTAGACAAAAAATCAATTTGGACATGGGGCCAAAAAGAAGATGCCACATTCAAGGGGGTCAAGCAGCTAATTTCATCCAAAAGCTTACTAATTCAGTACAATGAAAAGCTCCCCCTAACACTGACATGTGACACTTCACCATTCAGAGTCAGAGCAGTGCTGAGCCACAAACTACCCAATGGCTGGGAACCCCCCATAACATTTTTTTTCTTGTACCATGTCTACAGCTGAGAGAAATTACAGTCAGCTGGACAAAGAAGCATTAGCAGCTGTAGCTGGAATCAAGAGATTCCACAAACACCTATATGGAAGGAAATTTCAGCTCATAACAGACCACAAACCCCTCTTAGGACTAATCACAGGCAATCAACAAACACCACAAGTACTGTCACCACGAATGACGAGGTGGACATAATTTCTGGCCTTGTACAGTTATGACCTCCTATACAAACCAAGGGCTGCAATAGCACATGCAGATGCACTAAGCAGGTACCCTTTAGAAACACGAGTGGAAGACTCAGCACCAGCCTCACAAGTGCTCATGTTAGAGCGCCTGCTGGAGAGTCCATTAACAGCTGCAAACATTGCAAAGGAAACCAGAGCAGACAGAACACTATCGGTAATCCACAGATGGGTCTGCAAGGGCTGGCCGGAATTTAAAAGATTCACCAGCAGACACCACAAAATTTCAACTCAATGTGGCTGCCTACTCTGGGGAAACCACATCATCATTCCCAACAAACTTCAAAAGGCTATCCAAAAAACACTCCACAAGGGGCACCCGGGCATTGTCCATGTAAAAGCCCTTGCTAGAAGCTATGTGTGGTGGCCCAGGATTGACGATGACATTAAAAAATGGGTCAAACTCTGCCAGCCATGTCAAAACTCTCAACTGGCTCCCCCATCAGCCCACCCCACACAACGGGACACTCCAAAGAAGCCATGGTCCAGGTTACATATAGACTTCACTGGACCAGTGCAGGGATAAATGATGTTTGTCATTACGGATGCTTACTCAAAATGAATAGAAGTGCAGAAGATGTCAGCCACCATGACCAAAGCGGTAATAGCCACACTAAAAAGGCTATTCACAACACATGGACTGCCAGATGTCATAATATCTGACAATGGACCACAATTCATAGCAGCCTGATTCGAGGACTACCTGGCAAGCCAAGGCATCAGACATGCTCTCATGGCTTCATTTCACCCTGCTGGGAAGTAATGATAGAATGGGCTGTGAGAACTACCAAAGAAGCCCTTGGGAAAATGGGACTGGGAGACTTGCAGGAGAAAATCAACTGGTTTCTCCTAGCCCAACACACTATACCAGCGATGACAACAGATCAAAGCCTGGCAGAACTCTTAATGGGCTGGAAACTAAGGATTTGAATTGACAGACTCCACCTGGACCAAGCTGATCACAACCCCCACATAAATAAAATGGGCCACAGAACATTTCAAGAGGGGGATGCAAGGAACAACACTGGCAAACTTCAGTGGCTCCCAGGGAAAATAACCAGAATAATGGGGCTTCGGTCATATGTTCTCACCCTGGAAGATGGCAGGGAATGGAAGAGGCACATAGACCAACTCTGAAGTATAGTGGAGGCAAACAGCAAGAACCAGGAGAAGAGGAAAAGCCAAACCAAAAATGAAGGAACAACACCCTCCAGAAAAAAAACTCAATGGAGGAACCTAAAAACACCACTGGTGAAGTAAGAGAAGAAATACCAACATTCCTACCATCATCTGAAGACCTGAGGTCACACCTGCTGCAGAGGCCCAGCAGCTGCAGGAAGAATGAAGGTCAGAGAGAGCTCCAGAGGTGACCATCCTCAGCGAAAATGCAGCAGAAATAAGACCAGGCATGTGCAGATCAGAGAGGGAGCATGGTCAACCAGCCTATCTGAGTGAGTATGCATGCTAAATTTAACATGTGGACTGCTGGCACTAGCCAGGCAGGGAGGGATGCTGTGTTCACACATGCACAGAAGTTATCCATTACGTAATGCGTTCCCAGCACAGGAAAATACTTTTGATTTGATAGGCTGCAGGCTGACAGCTTCCTATAAAAGGGAGCTGCTTGCCTGCAGCATGCTGTAAGTTGATCAGACCCTTAATAAGGATACTAGAGAGTTTCCTGCTGATCTGAGTACTCTTTATTTCCCACTACATTACACAAACACTCTGCTTTAGTTAGGTAGGTAATGCAGGTAATGCTGACAAGGTAAGATGGCAATATGCTTAATTATCATTGCTTTGCCTTTTCAAGTTGGAAGAGAACCTATCTAGAAAGGTGGGATGGACTAAAAGTTGCTTCAGTTGGAATCTAATGTGACAAAGGGAAATGTAGACTAATTCTAGTTGTGCTGTGGCACTGAAAGTTGAATAAGGAACTTGTAGAGTAGTAAGATTTTTAAAATGATTTGATTGCTTCTAAGCAAAGCAATTCTTTAAAAATATACAGTTGAGCATTATATGAATTCTTTAAAAATATACAGTTGAGCATTATACTAGAATTTTAGCTTTCATAGTTTAATTGCTGTTAGGACATAATTGTTACCAATTAACCTGCAAATTAGTAATTGCTAGGGATGATTTTAGGGCTTTTATTAGAAGCTCTTGTCTTTGAGGTAGAAGAATGAAAAAAAGAGATCCAAATATTTAAAGAATATTTTATTTCCTTGATGTTTGCCATTAATTATTCTCTAATTGGCACCTTAAATTTTTCCCATGCTTCATGTAAAAATAGGAGTTTGGTTTTGGAGTTAATTTATTTTGAGGCGTTTTCTAGAGTAGTAAATTGATAGAGCTTTAAGGCATCTTTGGAGGTCTACTTGGGTTACAGACAGTATGGCTGCATCATAAGCATAACAGAGAATATAGATGAGGCAATGGGCAAGGGATGGAGGATGGGACTCTGCCTTAGCAAATTTTTCAACAATTTTAATCATATAAAAGTTGAATAACAATGGGGCGAGAACAGCCTTTCTTTACACATTCGCTAGTGAAATGAGTTCAGTTAAATCATCAAGGGTTTTACTATTTATTGAGTGATTGTCTCTTAGAGAAAGTGTTATTAGCCTAAGACGACCATACTCTATAACTGTAATGACAAATTTCCTCCAGAGTCATTTGTACTAGATTGAATCAAAAGCTGCTCTCTAGTCTATTTAAGACCAGAGGGTACCTTTGGGTTGACTGTAATATTTCTCAGCTAAATGATCCATGGTTGAATGTTCAGATCTGAAACCAGATTGCTCTGGGGAAAACATATTTTCAGAGGACATCCAGTCCTCCTTTCTCTTCTGTCAGGAGTAATAGCTGAGTTCCACAAGGAAGGGAAAGAAAGTCAACCTCTGGTCAGTTGTTAGTAGCATATCTAAAACAGATTTAGGGGAATTTGCCTGAAATGAAGTTTATGATATGATTGAAATAAGGAATGCACTGCCAAATATATCCCTTAATCTCCCTCTAAGTGTTCTGTCATGGTAAAATATGTTGTCTTTCTTCTTTTTGTGGTTATTTAGAATCTCTTCTGAATTTCTTCTAATAATTATTTTGAGCTTTTTGTTGAATTACAGAAGGGCAGGAGTGGAGGATTGATCTAGTATTTTTCTTCTTCTTATACCATATTTTCATCATTCTACTGACTTTCTATTCTACTTGTGTCTAGATTTAAAAAAAATGTCACAGGAAGGACTTCTAAAATGCTGGTTTTCTTTGTAATTAAATTGATTTGTGGGGATTTAAATCTATAAGCACTGATATCAAAGCTGATCATTAAATAAATATAATGAAATGCTGGCACATTGCAAACTCCAGCCTTAGATATTTTGCTTCTTTTTATTAAATCCCAGTATATAAGTTATGAGGTTTGTACAGTACCATAGAATCACAATACACATTTTGTCATTATCTCTCCTTGTCCTGCCTGTAGATGTCTATAGGTACAAAGTATAGAAGAAGAAACCATGCAAGAAAAAACAGGGCATAACACACTTCTGTTGTTGAAATTAAATTCAGTTATCCTAATTAGAAAAATTTCATCAAAATTATGTCACCTTTTTTATAAAAAATGTGAAATAATTTTGTTTATGAAATAAAAGAAAAATGTTTTAGAGGAAAAGATTGCAGAAGAATATGAAATAATACTGAAAAACAACTCCTTTTTTATTTATCCCCTTAGTGGTTTTTCAGGGTAGAGTCAGAGCGACTGGATGGAACTGAGTGTTTACTGGCTAGATGCCCTTCCTGATGCCTACATGGAGTTCTCAGCAGATTTTTTTTTCTTTGTGTCCTAGGAGAGAAACATCTGCAGATACCTAGGATTGAACTCTCAATCTTCTGCATGGGAGGCAAATATTTATAATATTAGGCCCCCACACTATTCTTAATATGAAATAACACTGAAAATAATGCTAAATTATTCTTGCTGGTTTACAGTATATGAATCAAATGAGGTAGCAAAACTGTTTTCTTTCCAATTTGAATGATTAATCTTTTTTCTTAGTGATATATGAAAAGCTAGATAAAGTGCACCCTAAACTAGGAAACTTATGATTCTCCATGCCAGTTTAGTTTGATGGCATTTCCAATGGCTCACCTGAATAATGATGGTTCTTCAGTAAGAAAGACTATTTTAACGATCCATCTTCCTGTAACAATAACTTAGGAAGTGATACCACAATTGTTTGTTAATGTTTTTAATTACATTTGCTAGTTAGGCAAAACACTTCCTCCCACCCACTCTGTCTATCAAAATAATTGGCAGCAATGAAATTTGGTGTCAATATGGCACCATAGAGCTCTGTGAACTTGAATGCATCCCATTACAGCTTTATTATCATGCAACAATCTCTTACTTATAATTATGGCTTAAATATATAATCCCCAAAGGCTTAGCACACTAGGAGATGTCATTCACCTAATCAGAGTTCCATGAGCCAGCTTCTAACAAACCATATTTGGGCACAAGGAGATGTATTTCTCTTTTGAATTAGTTTTCTTTTTAACCAGCCAGTCAAACTCATGCATAATTTTAAACAACATTGATAGGCTATAATGAAAATGCAAAACTCATTGTTTGTGCTCATCATCTCTAAAAGCTGATTCTCAATATAAGGAATTGAAAAACATTTTGATTAAATAGCAAGCAAATGTGCCTTTGGTGATTTATTTACAAAATGTAATAGTACAGTGTTAATGTAAAGGTTGGTTCTCAGATTAATAAAGATTCAACAGCAATCTTCATTCCATCATTGTCTATGAACAGACCTTTACTTTCACCAGTTTATGGAGAGGAAGTTTAAAAGAAAGCAAAGTGTCTGCCAAAACGTACTTTGGGATATATTGCTTGGAGAGAGGAGATTGTTGGGATTCTTGTAAACCCATTGTTTTCTTAATAAACCTTGCTAAAAGGCCTCCATAAGAATTTAAGGCAGATGCCAAGAGACTCTGAATTGTCTGAAAGCTGTAGAAAAGAAATTTAAGGCAGTCTATGGCTCAGAGGCTAAAAGCTGCCTATCCTATTTGAGGCAAACTAACAGCCTGCTACTTATAATTGAAAATAATTTTCCTCATATGTACACTTTTTTGAATTAATCTGTTTAATCTTCCTTAAATCATAAGAACACCATGGCCAGAGGAACAAACTAGAGCTTGATCCTTGGCTCAAGAAAAGGTTAAATTATTTTAAAGCATAAAAATAATAAAATGAGCATCTTTAGCCATGCATGTTCCCATGTTTATTCCTATCCTGAATAGTAGAAGATACTTCAAAACAAAACAAAGGAGACTGCAGGGACAGGAGTCATCTCTGACTTCTTCTGCCAGCCCAGGTGATGATGCCAAATTTGGTTGGTTCTTTTCCCATCTTCCGATGCTCTCTGGGTGGTTATTTGGAGAAGCTTCAGGCTGTGGGACTCTAGCTGCATCACTGCACAGTTTAATTGTCTCTTTTGGCAGGCATAAAACTATCTTGCATTTGTTGGCTCTCTCCAATAAATCCATCACAATGACACCTTTAACATCTGGCACAGTAGAACACCAGTCTCTAATTCAGTTATCCAAATGTTATTGGAATGAGAAATCAGAAACCACATTAATTGTTTAACAGATGATTTGGGATTTCTAAATGCGTCCAGCTACATTGGGCATGAAAGGGGAGAAATTTACAAATAAACATGAACTTCTGTGATCAGCTAGAATCGCCTGTGCTTTCCCGCAGAGAAAAATCACAAACTTTACTTTCTGGTGATTGCCCAGCACTAACGATCTCAGATTTATCTATAATCTCCCAATACATCATATACATTTTCTTTCAGCATATTTCTTGGGTGAATCTGAACTTCTCCTGTTTCCTCCACACCTGGGAATAGAAACAAACACCAACAAAGAAGAAAAACAAGATGAAGCTTTTCTAAGAAGTATGGATGATGAGAATTGTATACACACAATCAAACCACAGATGAACACATTACATATTAATTGTACCATGTGCTTATTCAACAGAATGCCACCACTGGTGATAACCGATTGGTATTCTGCTTTCTAAACTGCTTTCCTAGAACTGCCTTTGTTTAAATTAATCCACCATATGTTCTTTATACAATTTTGAGCCTAGGACTTTTCCTGTGGGGTTGAATGTTGATTTAGGAGAACCAACAGCACAAAACAATGGTATTAACAGTTTAGATCTCCTCAGTAATTCTTCTGAGGTGATGGAACACTATGTGCTGCTGTTACTCTAGTGTGTTTTTAATAAATGGGTTGAGACAGAATAGCATCACTGGATCAGCATTTTAAAGAGCTTGTCAAATTGAAGTTTGCTTTCAAAAAGGTATATTTATATGTTGCAGCAATTGGGGGGTTGGGAGTGGGTGGCACTGTATTACGGGGGTTCTCCTCCTTCCTCTCCGATCATTCGCAATTTGTGTTGACAGGGGGGCAGAGGTTGGCCTCGAGGTCCTTAATATGTGGGGTGCCTCAGGGGTCGGTGCTCTCGACCCTACTGTTCAACATTTATGGAAAGCCACTGGGTGATTTCATCCGTGGCTTCGGGGTGGATTTCCATCAGTATGCTGATGATACTCAGCTGTACATTTCCACCCCAGGCCACCCCAACGAAGCCGTCGA
>JANHFJ010005092.1:59152-70239 GCA_032468195.1 Cerberus rynchops
ATAGTTCCTCGTTGGTCTTGGTGGTGATGAGGACATCATCAAAATAGGGGATGACACCTGGGATGTCCTGCAAGAGACATTCCATAAGTGATTGCAAAAATTCCTAGGGCTATACTGACCCCAAATTGCAGGTGGTGGCACTTAAATGCCCCCCTGTGAGTAACTATAATTTGAGCCTCTGCTGTGGCTCTATTGACCGGCAGCTGTTGGTAAGCCTGTGCCAGGTCGAGTTTGGCGAATATCTTCCCTTGTTTTAGGGAATGCAGAAGATGTTGAACCACCAGGACGGGGCAGGCGTGCAGCTGCAAGGCTTTATTTATAGTGCACTTATAGTCTGCGCAAATTTTTATTGATCTGCCTGGTTTAATGGGTGTTACAATGGGGGTTTCCCATTTTGCATGTGTATGCCCTGTTTGATTAATTTGTCAAGTTGTTCATTGACTTTTTGTTTAAGTGTGAATGGAATGTGCTGTGGTTTCAGCCTGATAGGCATCACCCCAGGGTCTAGGCTGAATGATATGGGGGTTCCCCTGTATTTCCCCAGCTCACCATCAAAGACATCTGGGAATTCCTTTGTGATGTCGTCTCTGGGCTAGTCTTCGATGCTGAAGACTCCGGACAGGTTCATTTCTAATACGTCAAACCAGTCGAGTCCAAGGAGAGTCGGCAGGTTCCCTTTAACGACAATGATTGGCAGGTCCCCTTCGAATCCATGGTATTTCACTGGAACTGACTTTGTGCCTAGCATGGGGATGTGGTTTCCCTGGTAGTCCCGCAGGGTCATGTCACTCTTCTGAAGATCGGTCAGCAAGCTTTTGGGGTTTAGCCATTTCAATTTGTCCCATGCGATTATTGTTACAGAGGAGCCAGTGTCTATTTCCATTGTACATGTCCAGCCGTGTATGCTGACCAGGGTCCTGAATTTCTGATGTTTCTTTTCCTTTTGTGGTTTGGTTGCTTCTTTGGTCTGGTGTCTGTGTGCTGTGATTGTGTGGCATTCATCTGCTTGTCATCATTGCCTGCCTGGTCCCAATTTTGCCAGTCTGCTTCTGTAATTCAGGTGGGCTTGGGGTGAGTCATTTGGCCCTGCTGGGAGTGATGCTCTGCAAACTCTGGATAAATGCCCTTTTCTCTGGCATCTTTGGCCAATTGCGTTCAGGAAGTGACTGGTTGCTTGGGGATGATTCCTGCCACAGCCCCTGCGCATGGATGGATGGGGCTCAGTGGCCATCTTGGCCCCTCTTGTCAGTTTGACTCTATGTATGTTGTCTTCCCCTGCTGAATCGAAGTTGCCGCCATCTTCTATGTCCTCGTGGTGGATTGTTTGCATTCTTTGGCTGGTCATCGGGGTAGATTTTGCTGTGGCTTCCATGGCTGTGGCTTCTTCCACTGTGGCTTGCAAAGTTAGTGTGTTCTTGGTGAGCAATCTTCTTCTCAGCTTGTCATCTAGGAGTCCATAGACAAAGTGGTCCCAAAGTGTCTTTTCAAGTTTGTGGGAACTTGCAGTCCATTGCGGCTTCCCGGATGGCTGCAAGGAAGTCAGTGACTCCTTCACCCTCCCTCTGGTTCTGGCTGTAAAATGTGAAGCATTGGGACATCTCATCTTGTGGCACGTAGTGATTTTTAAGCTTCTCTAGGAGTGTTGTCCATGAGATTTTGGTTACACACTGCGGTGATGTGACCACTCTTACCTTTGTGTGGTCCACAGTGGCTTAGAAATGCAGCCAATTTTTGGTCATTGGAGATGTTGCGCATGCTGCTCACCTTAAGAAAAAATCTGAACCACAATATAAATGCATCCCATGCTTCTGTTTTTGTGTCAAAGTGTGCAAATGCCAAAGGAGATGGCATCTCAGTGGCCATGCTTGATCACTGATGGTTGTAGGTTGGTCTTATTCTCTGATCCCACCTTCGTCACCAGTGTTAAGGAAAAAAGCAGAGACACCAAATCTGATCACTTCTTTATTAGCAGCAGTCCAACTGGCGGCCGGCTGGTGGGGTGCCCCCTTTTAAGCAGGGGGTGGACCTCCGGCAACCCACAGAACAAAAATGTCCAGCGCAGTTGGTGTGGACCAGGTAGAAAACCCTGTTCATGCCTGCGCAGACACAACAGTCACTATTTCATTAACTAGTGAAGCTTGCACTAGACATTTGGGCAGAAAACTAGGAAAAGGAAGCAATAAACTTTCATTTATTCCATATTCCTTATTTCATATTCTGTCCCTCCACCCCCACCCGACACACATTTATACACAAATCATGTAGCTTGGGCCCACAGGAAAATACTTTCATGTAGCATCATTTTGTCATGGAAGTTCAAATAATGTACTGTGGCTTAAAATATAATAATATACATTCCCTGCCCAAACAAATCATCAATACAACATATTTCAGTTCTCACCTTTCTTCATTGAGAGAGAAAAGTTCAACTGAAAGCTTTAGTTTGTAATTCTGATCATTCATAGCTGCGGGAACAATTTTACATTCATTTCAGCTGAATATGCAAAAGATGCATATCCAAACTTTCCTATGAAGGTCAGAAAGATTATGGCTGGAATTAAAATATAGATCCATTGAGATCAGGATTGCCATAAGTGTCCTACATCTCCTCCCTGTCATCTTTTCTAACATTCTTTAAATTTTATCATTAAGCTTGAACATTGCAGAATATATAAGAACATTGATAGGTATCCATTCCTAACCATGATGACACCAAAATAAGGAAATATACATTATGATACCATAATGCAAGGTTAGGTACTCAAATTGCAATATCACACATAAGTATGTATCTGATTAATGTTTGCATCATAACATTGTAATACACACTTAACTATTACCCTTCTTTTTCCCCCTAAATGAGCATCTATGATTGAGTTACTTAGTTTCCCCATATGATCACATGTTAATAATTTTCATAAAGTTCTTTTTTCCTTAATTCATCTTTAAAAAGAACTATAGAAGGAAAGTATGACTGGGGGTTAAAACATATAAAGAACGTTGCTGGAATTGGGTAGAGCTAGTTTAATGAAAAGAAGATTCTAGAGGTGACATGATAACAGTAATACAAAATTTAAGGGGTTGACCCAAAGAAGAGGGAAGTCAACCTATTCTCCAAAGCACCTGAAGGCAAGACAAGAACCAACTTAAAACTAAGGAGAAAATCCTGACAGTTAAAACAATTAATCAGTGGAACAACTTGAATCCAGAAGTTGTGAATGCTCCAACACTGGAAGTTTTTAAAGAACAGATTGGACAACCATTTGTTTGAAATGGTGTGGGCTTCCTGCCTGAGCAAGGGGTTGGACTAGAAGACCTCCAAGGTCCTTTCCAACTCTGTTATTCTGCTGTTCATATAGTTTAAAGAAGCAATACTGTTTTTGTAACCAAAAGAGTTTGTGTCTAAACATCTTGATCCTTACAACTAGATGAGAGTCATGCAATTTTTGCATTCATGTTATCAGAGTGCATGCAAGTAGACAATGATGTTCTCACAAAGGTATTGTCATTTTTGGGACAAAAAAAAACCACCATTGCTAACTATGGATGTCATGATATAATGTTACCCTTTAACAAAATATTTTCCCTGATTTTGAATCATTTTCTGATCAAAAATTGTGTAGAACTGTGTGCATATTTGTACAATAGTACACTGTAGAATAATGTATGCAAAATGTTTCATTAAGGAAAGCTGCATCCCATTTATCTAGGGAAGTTATCTGAGAAAATAATTTGGAGTGGTTTTAAAAGAAAAAAAAAACTTAGTATGGAAATTGAAAGGCCCAGATTTATGACTGAGTACCTCTTAAACTGACACTTTCCAAAAATAAACTGATTCATTCATCCTTAACTCTATCTCTATGCTTCTTAGGTAGCTTGAATAAAATGAAAATCTGAGTTGAATAATCTATGTGGTGTGGCACATAATAAATAACTATTTGATTTATTGTTTCTCTGCATAAACAGTTGACAGCCCAATATGCATTAATTATGTCAACACTCAATCAATTTTGGAAACCAACTGGTAGTTCTCATATGAATGTCCTGCCCACACAGTTTTCTGCATGAATTGATTTGTCTGACTGAACCAGTCAGAAACGTAACATTACACAGATAAATTATTCCATTTTTTTAAAAAAAACCTCATATCAAGATGATGTTTTTTGGTAGAATCATCTACTAAGCTATAGTACCTTTATAAGTTGACAAGTAAATAATATATATTCATGCATGTGTGAATAATGTAACTAATAATATAAATAAATGTGATCATTTAGAGAAGACTGTATGCTTTGTAAGATAAACATGTCCTAGATAAATTCTATTATTGATTCAATGTATCAGGTCAGGTCTACAAATGCAGGGTTGCATCTGATGTTAAAGTTTTGATTTACATGTTTGGATAAGATACTCCAGATACTTATTACAATAGAACCTAAGATCATATCAGTAATAGTGATCTGTAGAACAATTAACTCACATTTCATCCATCTGCTATATGATGTATGGTGTCTAGCATAAACAAATCAGAAATATATAATAGGAGCATGAACATTTGTGGTCTCTCTGAGAGCTAGTTTGGTCTTGTGGTTAAGGCACCAGGCTACAAACCAGGAAATTGAATTCTAGTACCACCTTAGGCAAGTTGGCTGGGTGACTTTGGACTAGTCACTTTGGACCAGTCATTCTATTTCAGCCCAATCCTCTTTACCTGAAAAGCTAACATCACATGTCCCATCCTATATTCTCAGATATATTGTTTTTTGTGTGAACTGAGCTGGCTGTCAGCTAAATGCAATAAAGAATCAACTAAAGCAGAATTAGAAGTTCAAGGAAATGTGTCTGTGTGAGAGAGTGTGTGAATCTAGCAAACTCTTGTAGAAGTTTCTTTTTTCCCCTTAAATCTCTATGTGTACTTTTCATGTCTCTCTGTGTGTGAGAGGTAACATTTTAATTTCTTGCTACCATTGTCCATTAATTTGCTGGGAGAAAGATCTCTGCCAATGACCTTTAGATAGATTGTTGGAGTAAATCCTCAGATGCTTTAGAAGAAGCAGGAAAAGGTGAGGAAGAGAGGCGGATAAGGTTAAGGAGTACTCAAGTGAGCACTGAGGTGTCCCTTTAATCTCTTTTATTAGGAACATGGACATTTAGCAACATTTAAAACCTCTATAAACTAAGAGTATAAAATTAGACTTCTGTGTCATTTAGACATTTACTGTCAGAGAATTTAACTAGGGTCTATTTCTCTTCTTGAATCAAAGCTTTGCAACTACACTAAGGCCAAGATGAGCCTATACAAGGTCTCCTAGCAGCAAATATATATATAAAGCTGCTGTCAGCAAGCTGCTTGTTCAATGCTCATAGCTTATCTGCTATGCTAGTAACTAGTATGAAGTGGCAGCTGGGATTATATGGACCATATTTATTCAAATCATGTATTATTTCCTCCAAAACCATTCCATCTTTACTAGCACTATAGTGCTGACATTGTGCACTTTCATCACATAAAGGGGAAAGGAAATGAGGCAGTTTTTTATTGGGCTCATTTGGTTTGAACTGAAATAGTTGTCTAATATGGTAGCATAAGACCTTGTACAAAAATTCTAAAGTTGTCAGCCATTTGTTGCAATCAAGACTTCTTGGTTATCAACTCAAAGAAAAAATGAAGTACTGTTGAGTGAATGCTATGAGTCTCCAACAGTGCAGATAGAAATCTTAATTTTTAATTTATATCAGTTATTGAAATCTGATTTGCAGCATGGGCCATGATCAACTATGTTTGTTTAGGAGAAGGATAATGACTTCTTCTTTTGGCTCTTCTTATTAGGGGTCGCCACAGCAAATCATCTGTATTAGTTTATTTTTGTGGGGGCAGCAAAGTATGGTTAAGGGAGGCCAGAGGGCAATATGGCCTTCATTATGATTTCAGATGGAGTGTAAAAATGTTGTTCCTCAACCATATTGAAGAAAAATTCAGCTGTCAGTCCAGACTGCTATGATATATAGAATGGAAGGACTGTGACTTGGAGTTCATCTAATGCTATTATTAATGTCCTAATAATGACCCACAAATAAAACTAAAATATAGTGTTCCCAATCAGTTTATGAAATCACAATACCAAAGTATAACAAATGGGGATAACATTTACTATAGCTTCCCAACACTAACAATGCTATAGGTTCCCATCTGGTTTTGTGGCTGGAATGTACAAAATATCAAGTCTAGAACTTAAAGCATTTCTGCAGCAAAGACATTCCAACATTTCCACTTCATGTTGTGATACTAAGCAGAAGTGAACAACCTTTTTGTAGTGAGACTTGACTTCAGTCAAGTGGCTCCTTGGAGCCAAGTAGGCAAGATCAAGATAAAAGCTGGGCAAGGCCAGGGCAGCAGCTATATTTGGTGTAGTTTGACACAATCATTTAAATTACTAACCATATTTTTAAGCTTTGAAACTATTGTGTTTCTTTCAAAGTCTTGAATAATATGAATCACAGACTGACACAGAAGTGAAAAATGGAGGCTACCAGTCAGAACAGATTGACCCGTGCCCAGCAGAATCCCTAACAATTGCAATGATGTCAAAATGAATACATGTGTAGGGTGACACCATCATACAATG
Organism: Cerberus rynchops; assembly: GCA_032468195.1. Classification (NCBI taxonomy): domain Eukaryota; kingdom Metazoa; phylum Chordata; class Lepidosauria; order Squamata; family Homalopsidae; genus Cerberus; species Cerberus rynchops. The sequence goes on from JANHFJ010005092.1 coordinate 65,779, forward strand.
ACATTCTTGAGTCATGAAGTCCAGGACAAATATATAAGTTGTAACATTAGTATAACGGCTTTGCTATATGGCATCAATTGCCTTTCCCCACTTCCCCAACCAAACCATAACAAACACAGGACTATAATGATTTCTAATCTACCTCTTAAATAATCTACCTCTCTTAACCACTCCATAATCTCCCTCCCTGTCCATACTACCCCCTTTGCCTACTACCTCGCGAGCGATCGAAAACACATGTCACTGCATTTCATACTATGTATGTATATGTATGTGATGAATAAAATTTGATTTGATTTGATTTTGTATGAATACAGCAGGCAACTCTTCAATTGACTGAACTTTTACTGAGAAAGATATTACTTTGTAATAACTATGAAGTTCTTGGTGGTATACATGAATGGCTCATCAATCTTGGAAGGGTAGTGAAATTTAAAATATTTGATTTTTTTTTTTTTTTGCCATATTTCTAGCAGAGAAACGTTGTTGTGATGGTGCCACAATCATTGGATTGAATTTTATTTACTTTCTCTGGTTCAGGTTTGCAAAATACTACCGGACCTCTCCCAGCAATGAGTATCGGACACTCACCAAGGCTTATGGCATACGCTTTGACATTATGGTATTTGGCAAGGTAATTTTTTTTGAAAATTGTATGATGTTTTGTATCTTATCTGTGCTCTTGGAAAGTGGTTCCAGTTAAGAAATGTTGCTCTAAGCCATTAATCGTGACACATAAACCACCATCAATAAGAGTCACACATGGCAACAAGTCATACCACAGCTTTAATTCATGGTGCGAGTCGAAAACAGTATGTAGACAATCTGTGCTGTGTTCTTAAGGAGATTTAATAGAATATTTTGCTTCTGTTCATATGTCTTAGGCTGGAAAGTTTGATATCATCCCTACCATGATCAATATTGGATCAGGGTTGGCCCTGTTCGGCGTGGTAAGAACCTTCTTTTCTTTCTTCCCTGAACAGTTTTTAAAAATGTTCCTGGTCTTTGGAAGATCTCATTTCTCAAAATAAATTCCTTGAAACCTCATCTAGGCCACCGTCCTCTGTGATGTCATTGTCCTGTATTTTATGAAGAAAAGATACTACTACCGAGAGAAGAAATACAAATACGTGGAGGATTATGAATTGGTATGCTTACCCGCTTCCCATCAGCTTTTTGTAATGGTTTGCGCTTTGTACCCAAACCACTGAATTAAAAACTTATATTCTCCTACACATGGGTTTTAGCTTTGGCGTTCTGAAGTAAAGAAAGAAAGTTAACTACAAACTTGGCAATGGGGTTGCTTGTGGTCTCTCCAGATTGCCCAAGAATTATAATTTGTGTGTGAGAGATAAACAAAGAAAGAGAATGTTGAATGAATCCAAGTATCTTGTTAAACAAAGAAGATAAAACTATTTTCTCTGAATGAGAGATCCATTTTCTATTAATTGCTGATCTGTCAATTTGGGGGGTGTACAACCTTAGCAACTTTTAAGGCTTGTGGACTTCCAACTCCCAGAATTCCCCAGCCAGCTAGGCTTTGCTATGCTGGTTGGCTGGGGAATTGTGGGAGTTGAAACCCACAAGTCTTAGAAAGTTGCCAAGGTTGGATGCCCCTTGTCTAATTGGTGTCCCCCATCCTGAACATTGCCTTTATTTTAGCAGGGAGTCCATCCGTCGTACGGATCCCAGACGGACATTCAAGACTGCTCCACAACGCGATGATTCTTTGCAAACACGTCCTGCTCATTTCACCCAGCCGAGGGATCGGCAAGGAGGGCCTGGGGGGGGTTTTCTCTGCAGATCTGTGATTCCTCCGTCCCTCCTGGGCTCAGTCCAGCTTTGCTTCTGTTGGCGGCTTCCCGGGCTCAACCTCGAGATTCTCCTGAGGGAAGCAATGTTTTCCTGAAAAACCTTTCAACGCTTTTAGAGTGCAGGGTCTGCCAAGCTTTGAGTAGTCCGAGATAATTTTGCATCGGATCTTTGATGTGCCTTTCCCACCGTTCAGTTCACGGATAGATGGGACACAGGGAGAGGTGGTGGGACTAAGACACCTCTTAGGTATTTCTAGAATTTCCAATTTCTGGTGGGCTTCCCTTTTCTTACACATTGCACCTCTCTTCATTTGGAAAAGATGGAAACATTCACGTTGAGACACTTATCTTCCATTTCAAAAAGGGCCACTTGGTGCAATTTGCAGTCTCTTAATTTTTGAAATTGAGCAGCTCTTGAGAACTCCCGCTCGACTAGAATTCCAACCTGGAAATCCCCAGGATGTTAAATATGGTAAATGCGACATGCTGGCGTGTCAGCCTCTCCTACCTCCAGCTTCTACTACTAAGTTCCTACTGCCCTGTTCATATCCACGGAAATTTAATATATAAATGAAAAAGATAATGGTACGTTACCTCTTTTAGGAAAGAGATGTAAGGCGGTATCGATGAGAATAATCTTATTTTGCCAGAGAAAATAAAGACACTGGGAAATACGATTTCTGTTGCTTTTTTTTTCTTCATGTTTTTCTTCATTTCTTTTGCTTTTTTTTTCTTCATTCAATGGTTGAGTTTGAAAATACAGTATCAACAAAACATCCCCATAGTCAGAGAGAGGGAGAAGGAAGGAAAGAAACAGAAAAATGAAAGGAAGGGAGAAAGAAAAAGGGAGAGAAGGAGATAAAGAAAAAAAGGATATAAGTATTGATCTGGGAAGGTCTGTTGAACATGAGACTAGCTTCTGAGCAAATTTTCATAGGTCTACAATTTCAGATTAGAGTCCTGAGCCTCTTAATGAATTCTCTACTTTTTTTAGCCTGAATACAGAAAGCAGTCCCTCAAAAGTCTTTATTTATCTAAATCTGTATTTAACAGAAGGGTTAAATGCATAGTGGTCACTGGGCAGATACTTCATAAAAGATACCTCTTTTATTCCACACAAAGGTGGAATGCATAGTAGGAAGCTGGAAGCTATGAGAGCTAGTGCAAACCTGAGGCTGATATAAAAATTAGCAATTGTCGGGGAATTCTTCAGCAGCCAAGACAACCAGCCTTCTAAAAAGACGCCTTGAAAGATTTAACATACCTGATTCTGAAAGCAGCAGCATCACAAATGGCTATACAGACACACTGCAAACACAAATCAAAATTACTCCAACACTTCCTTTATAATCCCACTCAACATTTCTTCGACCACAATTCACACCACTCCTGACTGGTATTTCTACTGTTGTGGGGAGCAAGACAAAAAACACACACACTACAATTAGCCCTTCTCATTTTGCTTTTATGGCAACGAATGTTAATCCTGCTGCGTGAGAATAAGAAGAACGCTATACAAAATTACCTGGCCTCCTGCACAGAAAGAACCTGCCAGAAATATTCTGATGCTCTTTTTTCCCTTTTTCTTTTTTAATGGAATGAGAAGTTTTTAATCTTTTTTTTAAACAAATTTTTCTTAAAAAACAAAAACAAAAAAAACCCCAAAACCACAGCAGCCTTTCCATGCGTGTAAATTTTTGGCTGCTGTTTTTTTTTTTTAAAAGCAGATGCAAAGACTTTAGTGAGCCGAGGTTAATCTGTGAAAAAGATTAAACAGGTGAGGTTCATAATATGTCGAGATCCCCTGTGAATTGGTTTCGACAACAGTTCCCTCCCCTTAGCAGCTGTGGCTTTACTGGAATACATAATGCTGACTGATTTCTACCCAGAAGTGCGGAGGGAAATGGGAGGTGAACTACTCTTTATAAGCGAATTGGAAAAGTGCTCAGCAGCAAAAGAAAAAAACCAAAACAAAACAACCACCTGGTTTTGGTTTAAATCCTTGGGAGAGAGTCTTGGAAAAATTACAGGATCTCTACGTCCATCCTTGAAAGTTATTTGACTATGAAACATGCCAGCAAGCACCGGATGGCTACTTGTTTTTATAAAACCCTGAATTTTGTGAACGTAGCTGTACAGTAACACAGATATAAAGTACAGAATTGTGATCAGTCAATACGAGCCTGGGCTTTGCCAGCCAAGCAGACCGCGGCACCAAACGAATGCATGTCGGCCATTTGTGCTTGAATGCAACCGCGCAACCCGTCTTCAAAACGCACGGTTGTGATGTGCGTCCCTTCCGTCTTTCGCTGCGGCCGAAGGAAAAACTCAGATCCTTCAAAAACCCTCTCTGTTAAAAACAAAACAATCTCCTGCTCACAAGAAGCGAAGCATTCTACAAACAGCCATCCCTTAGTGTGAGCATCGGTTTGGTTTCCATGCAATAAAAAGGATAACAATAATAACAATAATAATTTTTTTTTTAAAAAGCACCCAAAAGCAAGCGTTTTCTTGATCCTCGTTTGGCAGGAAGCACCGTGGTTTAGCCGTCCATTGATAGACAGATATATATGTATGCAGGTCTGGGTCTATTCGGGTCTTTTCCCGTGTAATTTTCAGAGTCTTTTTGCAACGTTTCGGCGAGATC
>JANHFJ010005093.1:91546-105640 GCA_032468195.1 Cerberus rynchops
ATAATAATAATAACCGTATAGAAAAGTTTTCCTCAAATTAAGAAGAGGTGTACTGGGCTGAGTAGAGATTCAAGATAAAAATATCCTGAAAAAAAGTTAAGGGGAAATAGCCACAGAACCGAGTGCTACTACTATACAGCATGTGCTGGCTGAGGAATTCTGGGAGTTGAAGTCCACAAGTTGTAAAGTTGCCAAGGTTAGAGACTCCTGTCATAGACTACTGCAATTCACTGAAAAGGGGTTGCCCTTGAACCCCTTAAGCTACAGTTAGCACAGTATGAAAATACCAGGTTGGGATTAGTTTAACAAAGAAACAATTTCTGGGCCTAATTTGAAATGCCGGTCATTGTTCCAGTTAGCTCTGGCGTTGCCTGCTTCAGGTGAAATCTGCTCACATAGTATAAATCAAGATGGAGACTGGCAGGAGCACAGGCCGAGGAGCATCTTGGTAGCAGCAGCATCCTCGCTCTGGAAGTTTCTACTGCCTTCCCGAATGTTATCAAGATGGGGCCATCCTGATCTTACCCCACCCTGATAACATTCACACAGCAAGAGAGCCCTGAAGTAGGACCGTCTCTGAGCAGAAAACCTCAATGAAGTCCGACGCCAATAGGAGGGTTTTCTGAGATGCCTTTCTGTGTTTAATTTGACGATGATAGCAAATTAAAGTCCTCGAATTTCAACCCAAAGGTGCTTTTTTTCAGGAGGCAACTGGACTTTCTTGTTTTTCTTTTTTGACGGAGAATATCACTTGCAACTTTCCTAGGGAAATTGTGACAAGCAAAGTCGATGGGGAGGGGACGCTTAATGACCCACATAATGCAGTGATTTGCTCAATCACCATGGCAAAAAGGTCATAAAATGGCCCACAGCTCATTTAACAACTGCCTTGCCTTAGCAACAGAAACGTTGGACTCAATTGTGGTTGTAAGTTGAGTAGTACCTGTACAGAGTTTGCATGATTGTCAGCTGTACAGAGTTCAAGCAGTAGGCAGCCAATGGCTGAATAAATTAAGTGTGGCCCACAATAAATACACGAGCACACGCACGCGCACGCACGCACGCGCGCACACACACACACACACACACACACACACACAGAGCAATGCAATAAAAAAAAAGATAGGAAGCCAAAGTTATCCGAACACTATAGAACTCGGGAGACACTTAACTGGAGTAAACATCTGGAAAAATGTTGTCACGTCCCACTGTCAATGCATTTGTTTCAGATCGTGAAATTTTCATTCTTAGCTGAAGAGCCTAATCTCATAAAATATAATTAAATTATGTTCTGGGCTTCGGTGAGAACCCAGGCTGTGGGAGTTGATTTGTAGAAAATGTCAGTAGAGGCAGAGACAGAAATGGCGACGTACAAAATGTTCCTTTGAGTTTGAGGTTAGGTAAAATGACCCCTTTTGGATGTCCTCCAAGTTGGAAATTTTAGATACAGCTCATTTACAGACCTTTTGCATCACAAGAGAGCATTTTTCTTTCTCTGTATATAGAAAACTAGGAGCAACAATTCCGGCCAGAAATAATTTACAATTCCAAGAATGGACTGTGGTCTTGTTGGGCAAGTTAAACATTAACATGTTGTTTGTCAAACAGGAAAGAAGTTGGTTTTCACAAAATCCATCGTCTCCTGAACTCTCAAAGACCTGGGTGTTTTATCTAATGTAGCCATCAATATAAACAGCTATCTATTAGCAAACCTTACACAACAGCCATTACAACAATACATTTACAAAAAAATTAAAAAAAAAAACACCCAAAATTTACATCTCCTCTAAACAGCAACCAGAATTACATATCTCACTAAGCTACGATTTGGCTTAAAAACATTTTCTCAGATAACGTTGTGCCATAAATTATAGCTTACACCTAAATGTGTGAAGTTACAGGTAGTCCTCAACTTACAACAGTTCATTTAGTGACCGTTCAAAGTTACAATATCAGTCGAGGGGAAAAAAGTGACTTGTGCCCGTTTTTCACACTTGGTTTTTCTTGGCAACATTATGAGACATTATGTTTTCTATCGTTTCCTCTTCAAGTCATTTTTAAACTTTTTGATGTGTTGGTCTCCATAATATTCAGACATCTATTCCATCACTCCCAAACACATCCAATCTCAGTCTTTAGCTTTTAATTATTTTTTTAAACATCGGAAAAATGAAGCACACTGAAAAAATAAATAAATAAAAACTAGTTTGTGAATGATTTGTGTATGGTGCACAACTACTTCCCAGTAGCCTTCTTAAGTTTGCAAAGCTCTTTATCCATTCTGTGAACCTTAACAACAATTCCGTAGATCTTATTCCCGCTGGGAATCATGGAAATTGGAGTCTAATCTTCCTGGAGGGGATAGGAAGACTATCTTACATCTTTAGCTTCTCAACAGCAAAGGGCTAATCAATATCCACAGGCAAGCAAACTGAGCAGGATAGATGGCTGGGATCTAAATAATTCCTTCCAAAGTTCTCTTAAGGTTCAGAGGACAGAATGTGACTGCCAGGTAGAAGGAAAGATGCTGCTATACAGGTGATTTTCTCCACAGGGATTTGCTTAAATCCTCAGTATTTAAAACTTGTCAGGTGTACACAAGGTTTGAGAGCTCATTACTAACACACAACATAGCCTCAATGGGGCCTTTAATCTTCAAAACTCTGCACGATCCTCCACCTCAACATAGCAATAGCACTTATAAACCAGGGATCCCCAACCTGGTTCATGGACCAGGACTGGGCCATGGCTTGCCAGAAACCGGGCCACACAAACACTCGAAAGCCCCATCCATGGGATGTAGGCAGCATGCAAAACCGTGCCCCCTCCGGTACACAGAAAAACCTCTCTCCACAGAATCAGTCCCCTAGTACCTAAAAGATTAGGGGTCTCTGTTATATATATATATATATATATATATATATATAGTGCTTTACAGCCCTCTCTTAAGCGATTTACAGAGTCAGCCTATTGCCCCCACCAATCTAGGGTCCTCATTTGACTCACCTTGGAAGCACGGAAGGCTGAGTGACCCTAGAGTGGGTCAGGATCGAACTTCTAGCAGTGAGCAATGAGTTAGCCTGCAATACTGCATTCCAACCACTGCGCCACCACAGCTGCTATCATCCAGTTCAGGGGTGTCAAACTCGATTTCATTGAGGGCCAAATCAGGGTTGCGTTTGACCTACGTGTGTTTGGAATGGGCATGGCCAAGGTGGCCAAATCGATGTCACTTGTGCCAGGGGCACCTGTGGTGGCCGGAATGCCCTGTGAGAGAAAATGGGCTCCCGAGCTCCGTTTTTGGCTGCGACGGCCTTCTGCAACCCTCTGCCCGCGAAAACAGAGCTTGTGCAGCCCTTCGAGTTCCGTTTTCTCTGCCAGAGGCACCGCAGGCCAGTCCTTCGCTGTTTCCAGGATGGCCCCATGGGCCAGTTCTAAGCATCCCACGGGCCAGATCTGGCCCTCGGGCCTTGAGTTTGACACCCCTGATCTAGTTGCTCCATTTAAAAGACACTACCTCTCCTTTCATGTCCTTTTACATGTGTGTATACTACACACATACACACAGACTCTTACAGGTGACTTTCTTAGATGTTGTATGAGCTATAAGGCAGATATAGGCAATATGATGCCAGTAATCCTAGTGCATCTATAGATACCATCCTTGGTGCCCATCAAATGTATGCCATTTCACTGGCAGGAAATTACGGGAGCGGCTGTCAAACAATTTGGACAATAACAAATCAGGAAAAGACTCTCTACCCTCTTTTATTGAGATTGAATCAATTGTCCTGTAAAGGAATTTCAGGAATTAAAATAATTCTCTTTAAAACTCCAGAACTGCTCTCTGCAGACTTAGCCAAAGGGAGGTAAATGGCATTTCTTTCATGTGGAAAAAAGCCTCCTGCTTAAAAAAAAGAAAAAAACCCAGGAAATGTCGTCATTTTTAACCCTGAAGAAAGCCATTCTATTCCTTAATTAACCACCATCAACTTTTCAAGAACCTGACCGGGCTGGAGGCTTTATCAGTAATATACAGAACCAAGATGACCCTCCAAAATTTCCAATTTTACTCACAAGATCACCTCCCAGAAATGACACTGTGGCCTCCAGTTAAAGATATTTTTCCAGAAACCAGATGATTCACCTCTGTCCTGATCTAGTCTCCCCTTCTACAGAATTAGAAGAGGAGAAAGTGAGGGTAAATACAGCAGATGCTGTTGCTACTTTTTTTTTAAACTTCCAGAAACCTCTCCATCCTGCAAGCAGTCAGAAAAGACCAAAAGAAAGCCAAGGGAGCCGTGAAGATACCAGAAAAATATTACTAATTAAAAAGAAAGAGGAGGGGGGAAAGGTTATCTTGTGTTTTTTAAAACAGGAAAACCACAAAACAAAGCAAAGTCAGTTTAAACTGTCTGCTTAAGAACTGCTATCAGGAACACCACAACTGAACAAGTGGGAGACTAGCAAGCAGTGCCCGGAGCCTGTAATATTTTCTTTTTTCTTAAAAGCAAGTGATAAAACTGCAATTGCATTTGTGCAGAGCACCTTTAAAAAGAGCTAAAAATAGACAGAAGTATATCTGGCGGTACTTATATCCTGATAAATACTCCTTTGGGAGTTCAGCTCTTGAAGTTTATCTTCTAGAAATTACCCCGTATCTTCTACACAGGACAGCATTGTTTGAATCTGCCTTTGCATTATTATTATTTTAATTTTCCCTCCTCCTTCAAAAAAAACCCCAAAATCCCACACGATGATCACCTATTTTAAAAGAAAGTAGTAGAAAATTCTCTCTGCACTAGCATACTTTGTTTTCACAATACTGCTCGAAGGCAAATCATCCTACACCTTTCTCCGAGATGACAAAATCCTGAAGTTTATTCTGAAGATCTTGGATCCAAAGTCCTTGGATTCTCAATTCCAGGAGGTACTCAAGATTTAATACACATTCACTGGTGAATGTCCTTCATCCCGAGGAAGAAATTAATCAAATTGCTCTAGACCAAGTGTCAAACTCAAGGCCCTGAGGGGCCAGATCCGGTCTGCCAGGTGCTTAGATCTGGTCCACGGGGCCACCCTGGAAATATCAAAGTACCAGCCCAAAGTGCCCTCTACGAGTGAAAATGGAGCTCCATTTTTGCTGGCAGATGGTTGCAGGAGGCTGTCACAGCTGAAAATGGAACTCAGAAGCCAATTTTCGCTGGCAGAGCGCTCGGGTCATGTGCCCTTGACATGAGTGATGTCCAGCTGGTCACGCCCACCCTGGCCACACTCATCCTGACCCCCTGAAGTCAAACACAACCCTTTGGTTGTGGCCAGGGGAGTTAACCTAAATTAGTTAGGGAGGGTGTGTGGCCGGGGATGTGTGGCCAGGGTGGGCATGTGCAGCTTGATGTCACTCATCAAGGCTCCATTTTTGCTGGCAGAAGGCTGCAGGAGTCTGTCACGGCTGAAAACAGAGCCCGGGCGTGTCACGTGCAGCCTTCCCAAGCTCCATTTTCATTGGCAGAAGGTTGCAGGAGGCCATCATGGCTGAAAATGGAGCCAGGGTGGACCGCACATGGCCCTCCCACGCTCTGTTTTCGCTGGCAGAGACATCACGGGCCTGTCCTTCACTGTTTCTAGGGTGGGCCCACAGGCCAGATCTAACCACCCCATGGGCCAGATCCAGCCCCTGGGCCTTGACTTGGGACACCTCTCCTCTTGAGAGTCCTTTGAACTGCAAGGAGATCAAATCAGTCAAGCCTAAAGGAAATCAATCCTGTCTGTTCTTTGGAAGGAGAGATCCTGAAGTTGAAGCTCAAATACTTTGGCCAACAAAGGAGAAGAAAGGACTCATTGAAGAGGACCCTGATGTTAGGAAAGATCAAAGGCAAAATGAGAAAGTGACAGCAGAGGATGACATGATTAGAGAATGTCATCAATGCAATGAACATGAATTTGGATAAATTCCAGGAGATAATGAACAACAGGGGTCCTGGCGTGCTATATTGCTTTCAGCTCTATATGCTTAGAGCTCAAAGCAAGGTTAGAGATCCCACATACTCACTTTATGGTATGTGTATGTTGCTCCTATCTGGGAGGATGTTTCGAAGTATTTCTACCAGGACTACTAGATTCTGTTAACAGCTTTGTTCCCTATGTCATCCCTCTGGTAAACTCGCAAGATTCGTTTTTCTCGTCATGTGCATGTATACAGCCGGGCTAGACTGTGTTATTTCTCTGTGTATATGCATAATTTTGTATGTATGTATGTATGTATGTATGTATGTATGTATGTATGTATGTATTTATTTATTTACATTTATGTAGTGTATATTGGAGATGGTGACCCTTTTGAGAGCTGTATGCAACAAAATTTCATTTTAACATATGCCAGTTAGTGTACATTCATACGTCTATGGTCCATGGAGTCATGAAGAGTTGGACACAACCAAAAAGCCACCCCAGGATTTATTATTTTGGTATACTTCTCTATATAATAAACAATTTTATTTGAATTTATCTGCAGGAAGAAAGAAGCACAGGGTTTATTTTACAGATGTTAAAGTCAAGCTGGGGAATACTGATTAGGGTAGAAAGCCAACAAATGAGCAAAGGACGGCCAGATCTGACAAGATGAGCCAGAGAACGTTTAAAAAAAAAATAATCCTGCTGAAGGTGACAATAAAACTAGGAGAGCAGGGTGTATAAAGCAGAAAAAGGAAGTACCGTAAGTAATTTGCTAGGATTGCAATTTACTTTGGGGAATCTAGACAATAAACACTCTTCCAGTTAAAGAGCTGGTTACTCCAAGTCTTCTCTCACGATCTCTTCTAATTCAATTTACCTTTGGACCATTTAAAAACAGAGAATTAAGGCACATCAGAAAGAGCTCATCTTAAAGACACCCTCCTTATTATTAAGGTACTCTAGGACCAATCTTTTGATTTTTCTGGTGAAGACCTTTTAATTTTCTCTGCTGTTTCAGGAAACAATTTCGGTGTTACTCAATACTGTTTCTATTGACTATGCAATTAATATTAACTGTTATCAACAAAAGCATTTGTATTACTGGGGTTATCTATATGATGGTGAGGTTTTATTGTTTATTGGGTTGGTTTATCAAACAGCTATGTTAATAACCCAGAGAAAATGGAATAGTTGGACAATCAGAAATGTAAATGTTATTTTTGGGCAAACAACTCCATGAACCCCTGAATCTGGAATGACGGGCATGATCTGCAATCTTTACGATTCTCCCAGGATTATCTAAAGTTAAATGTCATCTTAGAACTAGCACATACATGCAGTAGAAAAGACATGAAAAAGCACCGATATGGGAGCAGTCGCCTCCTATTTCAATCTTTTCCCATGCAAATAACTTCAAGAACTTCAGAAACTGTTCTTCCAGCCTGAAATAGTATGTGATCAACTTTAATATAAACCACAAAATGTTGTTCTCAAGAAGAAACCAGTCATCAACAACTTGGCACTCTCCGTGTGTCTAGGACTGAAACTTCTCATCACTGAAGATCACAGCAGAGGTGGATGGAAATAATGGATGCTATAATTTAAAAGTGTCTTATCAGGTGCCATCTAAAAGGGAAAATGAGAGTTTCAGAAAAACCAGGGCAGGTCCCAGCACCCTTTCATTTACGGAAAATGAACATATAACTCATCAAATTTTTCATATTCATTGTTCGAGGCTGTTGCTAGGCAAAACCCTGGCACAAGATGTTTTCTTGAGATATATTTTGTTTTAAAGGAAATCATGGTTAAAAATTCCAAAGATCTGTACGACTTCCTCAACTGAAAAAAAGCAAAAACAAAACAAAAAACCTTATCCCAGATTGTTGGGAATCTAAGAGTTACAATAGAGCTAATTTCTGAGTGGACTAAATGACTAGAAAGTAGGTTGTGTACATGCACTCATGCCCACACATATATAAACATTTTCAGTAGGAACTGAATCAATGAGGTTATCTCTAGAATATAAGGGCAACAAGGAAATGATTAATCTTCCTTCGATATTTCCCCATAAAGTGGAAAATCTATGGCCCTTCAGAAACTATTCACTGAACTATGACTCCCAACTAAGGCAGGGGTCCCCAACCCCCTAGTCTGTGGACTGGCACCGGTCCGCGGCCCACCAGGAATCAGGCCACACAAGTGAGCAAAGTCCCATTTGCGCACGTGCGAGATCCAGGCAGCACACAAAACCATCCCACCCCGGTCCGCTGAAAAGCCATCCCTCTCAGAACCAGTCCCTGGCGCCCAAAAGATTTGGGGATGTTGACCTAGGGGACACTGATCTAAGTTGAAGTGTGTGTGTGTGTGTGTGTGTGTGTGTGTGTACATCTGAAGGATATCAGAATGAGGAAGGCTATTACAAGTATATTTGCTCTTTGGGAAGAGAATGTAATGGAAAAACCTAAGCAAAGCACTATGTGCCCAGCCCTGCTGTCATTGCAAAAACCAGTTAAGCAACCTCAGTCTTCCTGGATACAGTAGCCAATTACCTACATAAAACTCTAACAATACTTGGACTGGAATGCACAGGCAGAGCTAAAGAAAAAAATGAAATCACTCAAAGGCAAATACAAAACTTGTCTTTTGTGCCTTGCTATTTCCACAAAGATTATCAGAAGTGGCCATTTCTAATCTTTCATAGCTGGATTTGTATTTCTGTGATTAAAAACAGTCTTTCTTGCTGTAGTACAACACATCTGGAAAATGTCGTGTTTAGAAGACTAGAGAAGCCAGTAGAAAGACATCAACCCCTATGTGCTATTACTCATTTCAGTTGTCATACTTTACTTTCCAGAGCTGAATTTTACAAAGATATTAATTATGTTGGCAGAGTTTTAGCTCACTTATTTCCCATTTCTTCTTTCAATTATCAATTATCAGTACTTCTTCAAATATTCCCTTTAGGCTTGACAACTCCTTTAAATGATAGAATTTTATTTGAGAAGCAGGTCAATATACTGTTTTCCATTGGTAACCTATCAAATTTCCGCACTATTACTTTCGTGCATTTTTTCTTACTTCTAAAGATACATGAAAAACACACTAGCTAAACAATATTTTTTGCTTCTCGGTAGCTGTCCATTTGGGGGAAAAAAAACCCCTAAGTTGTTTTATTCATGTATATGTTTTCTTCATTGTTTAGAAATAATAGTATCTTGGGCCTTCTTTTCCCCCAGCAAAGATTTGGAAAATGTTGCTGAAAAGATAAGAAGAGGTTGTTTGTATGAACATCAGAAGGCTGGAAATTTCTAAAGCTTGCTTCCAATGATATTTTTTGATATTTTTTCAAGAGAAGGAACTGGAGCTTAGGAAGTTGATTACGGGTAGTTTACACAGGTCACAAAACGCAGGTTGGCAAATGTTTTGCAGCACCCAGTATAAACTTAGGAGATAAGGGCCAGGCACAGAAGTGTCTGATTATTAGGGCTGGGAAATTTACTTAATCTATTTATGTTATAAAACCAATACAGCTTGCAGCCTATGCAAACTTGGCAGAATAAATCCTGTTGAAATCTGTGGGAGTTTTTTCAGTGCAAGAATTACAGTAGAAATCCATTTTTTAAAAGAGGCATATATTTAAAGAAAAATATAGCCATCCTTTCACCATCACCATCTATGGACTGCCTTGATATACATATATTTAGTGCAACAAATGCTAAAATATCCAACTTTTAAGAACCTTTGGTGAGTTCTCACCCTTGTCCTGGTATCAAGATGCTATGATTAGATCCCTCAGCTCTCCAGACAATTTTAATTCCCTGTCATTAAAGGTCCTTTTTGGATACAAAATATGAAAAGTGGGCTTGAACATCAGTCCCATAAAAAGTACAAACTAAAACATATAACTGTTTTGAGTCAATCTGAAAACCTGGATATTATTTTGCAATACTACCTTTAGAAGCCTATTCAAGTCATTATAATGTCAGAAAGTGATGAAAAGGGATTAGACATCAATAACAAAGCATGTGCTTTGCAGCCAGAAAATCATAACCAGCCCACCCAAGTCTGGGGAAGACCATAATCCAAAAACTATAATCAATAGGAATAGATAATAATGGCAGAACAGGGTAAATGTTGGTCTAACTCAGCTTCCTATATTCTACACATTTATGTATGTATGCATAAAATATGTAAATCCTAATAGATCTGAATACCATCTTCTGGAGAACGTGCCTAGAGGTGTTTACAGGCTAAAGAAATCAACCTATACTAATATTATGTGACTTTAATATTAATCTTTGGTAGAATCATAAAACAGAGAAGACTTATTCCCAGAATGACTGCATCACATCCCTCTTCATTTTCAACCAGCCTGACTGTACAGGTCAATGTTTCTCAAACTTGGCAACTTGGGAGATGTGTGGACTTCAACTCCCAGAATTCTCCTTGCTGGCTGGGGAATTCTGGGAGCTTAAGTCCACACATCTTCCAACAGCCATGGTTGAGGAAATGCTGGTATGGGTCACAAAAACAGCAGCCCTCACAGAGCTGCCCTGGAAGAGAAAAATCCAGGACAACGGGATGAAACTCACAGCCAAAATGGCTCCCTATCAGATAAGCCAAGCTAGGATGTTTACGGCAACTTGAGAAAAACGAGCATTACTTGCAACAACAGAGGGCAGTGACCTTGTCACAGATTCTTGGAACAACAGATCATTTTATTTCTGTAAGCTATCCTGGGAGAATTCTTGCCCTTTGAGGTGGCTCAGAAATATTTAAAACCAATCGATACAGTAAGGCGTAATGAATGAATAATGAATGAAGAGCTATTTCATTTATGATTTGCTTCTGTAAGAAATCAATCAATAATAACTAATTCCTGGGTGTTGCCTCTATGTGGGCATTCCTCAGAGGGAACAAAATAAAATGCTGGTTTGTTCAACGAAGTGTCCTTATCGCCCATCAGCCGAGGCTGCAACCTGGTGCAGCATAATTAGACACAGCAGCTTGATTTGAGTTTCTCCACATTGCCAACATCCCACTTGGTCCAAAAGAATAACACGCCAAACCTGGAAAAATATTCATATCTCCAAATTTGCAGCCTGAGCTCTTGAATTTGGAAACATTTCTTCCAAATCTTGCGTACATACAAGAGAAAAGGTTGTGATTAATGATGAAAAAATTGTTCTCCCTATAGTCATATATATTTCTCTATTTACACATGCTGTAGACATCCTCTATTTACACATGCTCTAGTCCAGTGGTGGCAAACCTTTTACTTACCGAGAGCCGAAAAATATGCACTTTGCGCGTGCATATGCATGCACTTGCATGCGACTCCTCCAGGTGCGCTGCACGCTGCATGTGCAACTGCACCATCTGTGCATGCATGCAGCTTTTGCACATGCATTGCACTTGTGCTGCACACGCGGGCACTCAGGCACACATGGGCATCCGTGTGTGCATGCGCAGGAGAGTTCCGAAGACCAGCTGGATTTCCTGCTGCAATTGCGTACATGCACAGTGGAGGCCCAAAGACCAGCTGGGTCTCATGTGCATGCTCAGCTGGAGGTAAGTTGGCCAACAGCTTGTGTGCCCAGCAAGATGGCTCTGTGTGCCACCTATGGCACCTGTGCCATAGGTTTGCCATCACGGCTCTAGTCCAACCCCCTGCTCAAGCAGGAAGCCCTATATCATTTCAGAAAAATGTTGTCCAATCTTTTCGTAAAAACTTCCAATTTTTGGAGCATCCACAACTTCTGGAGGCAAAGTTGTTCCACTGATCAATTGTTCTATCAGAAAATGTCTCCTTGGTTCTAGGTTAATTCTTTGATTTGATCCTTCCTAGTCTTGAGACAGCTACCCAGGATACCCCTTTTTATGTTCACTTGCATGAGGAGTGGTGTGCCAAGAACCAGGATCAAATTGGAGAGGAACTTGAGTTCTGAAGTACAATTAACACAATTCTAAAAATCATGATTTGGCTCAGTTATCTGTAAATACAGATTTGGTTTGACATCAGTTTCCATATTGTAAGTTTTACTCTCAAGAGAAGGTTAAAACACAGAGTATTTACTATGATATAGCTGCCAAGGTACTAAAGGCAGAAGAGCAAATTTTAAAAAAATACTTTTATGTGAATACAGCCAGTATGGAAGACTTATCTAGTTGAGCCTTATTTCCTTGCAAAAAAGATGGTTGAAAATAATTTGCATGCTTTCAGCTGGTTGCCCTGGAAATTTAATAGAAAAAAATTTACAAGGAAAATATGATTACATTAGCCTCAACTCTACTACACATTTTTAGCGTAGCTACTCCCAACACAAGCCTTATGATAAGAGTTCCTGAAAACCCTGCATCCTATAATGGCAATTCTAGTCTCAGCCTGCAGTGAACTTTGCTCTCAAGTAATTATGCACTGCACATAAATTGAGGTTATTTTCAAAATCCAACAGTGCAGAGTTTGTAATCTGCACAACCTTTAGCACGGGTTTCTTCTTGAGAATGCCTTAAGAGACAAGGCAGTGATTGATGGTCCCAAATTTTATTTCTGTGCATGAAACTATTTCCACAATAAAGGTTGAAGGGGGAGAAAAAGAGATTAGAAATGCAGACGGATGACATTTTGCTTTGGAAAAATAAATCCCAGGCCTTTGGAGAAACCAATAGGCTTCTTTTTCATTGGGGTCACCTTAAAATACTGAGATTTACATTTCATTTTTGAGCTTTCCCAAGGGATAGCACAACAAAGTTTGCACAGTGCAGGAAACTCCGAGGTAGCAATGTCAGTACAAATGTGTAGAAATTGCTTTCTGTCCCGAAGCAAAACAAAACAGAAGCCAAACAATCTGATCAAACAAGCTGGTTATTAGAATTTTCTGGTTGTCAGAGTGCCTGACTCATTCCTTACACCTACAATTTGCTTGAAAGCAAATTAACACTAACCTCCCTCTGGTTGCTGAAAGGGGCCGGCTCTGTAGAATATAAAGCAGTAATGAAGTAGTAAAGGTGTGAGTTATAACCACTTAATTGGGGGAGGGGGGAAATAAACCATAAAGGGGAGGGAGAACCTAAGAAACCAAGAAAGCTGAATGGCACAATAGGATTGCTGAGCCATTTTTTTTTTATCGTCGGAGGTTATCATGTTCTTTTAGGTCTCTGACGGCACTGCAACCATATGGAATTATCTGGATACTATTACCATTCTGCTAATGGGCTTCCTGGTAAAGCTGCCATCTTAAGAATGGTAGGTGATATGTTGCATCCAAGAAAACATGTAGCACCCTCTATTAATCTTGGGCATTGTATTTGGGATACAGCATCCAGTTCGAATCCTAGAATCACAACCAGATAGACGATTTGAGGATGGGGAAATAACAAGTCACCCGCAGGTGAGATGGGTGGGGCATACAAGTCTAATAAATAAATAAATAAAAGGCAGTAACTCCAATCCCATGAAGGGCTGATTTGATCCTCCTGCTGGTAGCAAATATCCTTCCCGCCTCAATTTAATCCCGATGGCACAGCTTTTGTATTTTAAGCAGAAGAAAACGCACTAATCCTTACCTTCAATCTCTCCTGGCATTACCCACCACTCTAACATTACTCAATAGTGCAGAAGAGGTAGAAGACAGCTGATAAGACACATGATGAGCATACCATATAAACATTCTTGAATGGCATACTGCAATTAGTGTACAAAGAAGGGACATTTTGGAGATTTAGCACTGTACGTTGTGTACAATGCAAATACGCAAGGATTTTGAAACCCACGCTGGGGGGGGGGGGAATTCATAAGAGCTGCAGTTCCAACCCAGCTTGGAGAGTCTGTACACAATTATGAAAGCAAGTATGGAACTCTTTTCCAACAGAAGCACAAACAATTTGCTACCTACATAATCTATGTATACCTTTGCTTGGAAGGACTTACTCCTACCCTCCCCCCAAGTGCAGATACACAAAAATGCAACCCAAGAGTGAAGATTTCATACACATTCTAACTATCAAAGGTGATACCAACGGACAAGATGTGAAATCACGATGTGGTTCCACTGGGTTATGATTTAACATATACCGGTAACTAAAGTATATTTTATAGCAGGGGTCGGGAACCTTGGCTCTTTCATGACTCATGGACTT
>JANHFJ010005093.1:120015-133298 GCA_032468195.1 Cerberus rynchops
AGTCTATTCTATTCTATTCTATTCTATTCTATTCTATTTAGAAAGAAAACACAAATGAAGAAAATAATTGAAACTAAGAAACATTCATCAAATAGTTCATAGCATTACAGATACTCGTGTCTTATAACACAAGGTTATAATCATATAGGGAACTAGTTTGGTGTAGAAGTTATGGCACAGGCTAGAAATTGGGAGATCATCAATTCTACTTCCGCCTGAGGCACAAAGCCAGCCTGATGACCTAGGGCCAAAAACTTTCCCCTAAGTCCCAGGAAGTAGGCAATGGCAAAACCACTTCTGAAAATTCAAAAAACCCAGCAGGAACTTGTTCAGGCAGGAGAATCGGGTATGATTGAATGAAAGGGGGGAAAACAAGTCAGGCTGATAGGGTACTAGCTTAATAAACAATAATAATCTCCACCAGTTAAAAGCCATTGCAAAGAACCACTGCAATAGTTCTCAAACAGATATGCACTTAAGAAAAATATTATCAAACAATAATTTTGAGTGGGTGATGTCCAAGATATTTGCATAATCCATATTTGGATAACCTAAAGAGCTCTGGTAGCAGTTCAGTACCCCACCTCTGCTCCCTCCAAATCCTTTTCTCTTGTACAGCTTTTATATGTTTTCGATTTGAAAATGTTCCTCACTTTGATTAGACGATCTCCAGGTCGCAACCGCCCATCGCTTTTGGCAGGATCTTGTACTACGTCATGGATGTAACAGCCGGTATTATCACTGCCTTTTGTCACTGTGAAGCCAAGGCTCCCTTTCTCGGATTTAGTCAGAACTACATGGAGTTCCACTTCCTAAAGAGCAAGAGACTTTTATTATATAGCAGAGTGAAAAAAGCATAATGGCGCTGCACACCTCTAGCACCTAATGTGCATCTAGCAGGAAAACATAATAAAAGAGGAGATAATACAGCCTTGTCATTATCTGCACAGGTGGTTTACATAAAATCTGTATATGGATATCGGAAAAAACAGCTTATGCAGAGTTATTTTCTTCCAGACTTTAAAACAAATATAAAATGGAAAAGATAAATAAGACGGGAAGTTCAGATCCAAAAATGTTTCTGCTGTTAGCTAAAAACAGTTTTACATGGAGATTCTAAATCTGACCATAATAAAAAATATTGATGCAGGTAGAGTCAAAAACATTGTTGATTTAAATCTTCGTCCCCAAAGTTTCTCTTCGTTGCATAGTAGTTGTTTTCCTTCTGTTTTTGCAATAGAGTAAACTTATACAAAAAACAAACTCCTTCCATTCGGTATCTATGGAGACTCTCGGTCATCCAGGTCATGGCTGTCCCAAAGGTGGTTTTTCAAAAGCAACTGGACTTTGTTTTTCCTTCAAGATATTTCGCTTCTCATCCAAGAAGCTGATTTACTTCTTCAATTTAAGGTAAAGGTTCCCCTCGCACATGTACTAGTTGTTCCCGCCTCTAGGGGGCGGTGCTCATCTCCGTTTCTAAGCTGAAGAGCCAGCGATGTCTTGATGACGATTCCCTGGTGCATGTGACCGGCATGAGCAGCTAAACGCCAAAGGTGCATGTAGTGCTGTTACCTTCCCACCAAGGTGGTCCCTATTTTTCTACTTGCATTTTTACATGCTTTCAAACTGCTAGGTTGGCAGAGGCTGGGGCAAGTAACGGGATCTCACTCCGTTATTCGGCGCTAGGGATTCGAACTGCCGAACTTTCTGATCGACAAGCTCAGCGTCTTAGCCACTGAGTCCCCATAGCCTTCAATTTAGTTATATATTAATAGCAAGAAAATAAATTCCTATTGTCCTCTTCTTCCAGATATAAATAAAACATGGGAAAATCAGTGACAGGTGTCCTACATTGCACCCAGAAGATAATCATAGATCTTCTACGTTGATTTTGACTTTCCACAACAATGTTAACTTGAAGGACCTACCATGTCCTTCAAGTTACTTCTGAGAGATGTTCTACAGAATCTGCTGCTTTAGCATCATTTCAGTCTATGGTGGTGTTGTCCCCTCCAGACATCTCACAACCCACAAAGGACAAGTTTTTAAGGATAAAACTGAATGCATGCTTCACCTGTACTGTCAAAACAATTCTATTTTAAGGATTTTTGTGATACTTCTTCAAGATGTTCAGCCCTTGATGACTTAATGTGAATTTTATAGGCCTGGTGTTATATCTATACCAGAAAGTCTGATAAGCCAGCATAATAAACAGTAGTGATTCAGTAGGCAATTATCTTTCTGGATGGGTATCTTGATCCCACAATAAACTTTTGTAGCTTAACCTATTACTTGTGAACTGACAGCCTTCGTGCAACACAGCCATTTATTTTTAAGAAGAGACTTTATACCTTGCCATCTTTTCAAAAACTGAAGTCAGTGAACAGAATTTCTCTTTCATGCAACTTATCCACCCAACAATTGGATCAAATAATTTTGCACGAATTAAGGAGTGATTCATAATTCAATATCATGTAATGAACTTCAAATAGGAGGTGGAAATTTCAGCCGGGCTTCCCCTGTCCTAGTGATTTACTACTTAAATCACACGGGCTTTTAGCTTAACTTTAACAGCACCTTCACATAATTCTGCCTCTCTGATAGAACACATTTTATTTGTTTCTTTTTTTCTACCTTCTAATATTTACTATTATTGTTTTGTTTCTGATATACTGTACTACTATCCTTTTTATTTTTTCTCCATGTGTTTTTGTACACATTTAGAGCCTTCCATCTTCATACTGCACCATCAGCAACGTTCTGCAGGGAGGGGAAAACCAGCGCAAGTGTACTTAATTGTAAGTATGCAAATCAAGATGTTGGGGTACTTTCCCAGGGACCAATTCATCAATGTGGTTGGAGACATCAAGCTTCAATTTTCTGCTTGAAAAAAATAGATTCTCTTCAAATCAAAAAGATCTACCTTTTTGAGGATTAAAGGTGAATGAAACTTTGTTTCCATCTTCATCAGCTTAGCTTCTGATCATTCACTCTATTCCCATTTCTATTCATTCTACCAAGTTTCTCTTTGACTTTTGTCCTCCATATAAAAAAATTAACATTCTTATTACAAGATTAGAGAATTCTTTCCTCCCTATTTCAAATTTACACTGACAAAAAGAGAACTCATTAGGAAATATTCCACTTATAGTCCAACCAGGTTGATCTTAGAAGCAAAGCAAGGTTGGTATGGTTAACAGCTCGATGGAGAACCATCTGGGAACTCCACGGTTATTGGCCAGACCAGCCTTTCTCTATTTTTTGGCCACTTTAAGATATATGAACTTCAATTCCCAAAATTCTCGTCAGCTTTTCAGCAGCAGCTAAGTAACCTGTATTTTGTTGAATTTGTGCAATTTACTCATACCCATACCCACAAACAATCAGAAAAAAAGTAGGGAATTACTGGTTCATATTCATCTGCATGTTTTTCAAGCTGATTGAAAAGAGGTGCCAATCTCCCTTGTTGAGATGTGAAGTCAGAGATAGAAGAGTTGGATTTTTCTTCTGTAAAATTAAGTGGGATGGTTCTTTGGTTTGATATTGGTGACAGTTCCATTAGCAGAGGTGATGGAGGGTTGCTACAAGACAAAAAAGGGAGGAAAAATATTATTTCCAAAGTCACTGACAAAGTTGATACAGTTGCCAGCTGTAGAGGTACGAGAATTTATTAATTGTATTAAACTTTCAGCTTTGAAATAAGGCTTCCAGGATACTTCATCCCAGTTATCCCACCCTGTTTATCTCTATATGGGAGAAAGAGGGCATAATTTTCCCCAGAGGAGTGTGGTGAGGGCAGTTTTCCATTCTATCTCTCATTATTTAGCCCAAAGACTTTTTTCTTAGCTCATTGCATTTGCATGATCCGAAATGAACTGGAAGAAAAGTGTATCAGACAACGGCCAGGGATTTTTTGCTAACAACAAACATGCCTGTTGATGCAAAAATTCAAAATTCACTCTTTTGATAAACAGGCAAAGAAGACATATGCAAGTTGCCAGTTGCTTTCAGTAAGTCTAACAGGGCTCAGAACCACACAACTGAACAAATAAAACACAAGCAAGACTATATGCTATGAAGTCAACCAATGTAACATGCCTGTTCTCCATTTCTTCTTTCCTAGTTGACTCATGAGGAGAGCAAAACACTGCATGGGTTGCTTCCTTTTGCTTGCTGAAAGTCTCATAAGGACTAGGTGCTTGAGGTGCCGATTGGCTTGGGCTTTGATACAAAGCAGAATTCCACTTTGGGCCGGCTGCATTTGTGGTGACTTCCTCTCCTCCGCTCCCACTGCTGTCACTGTAGCTGTCTCTCCGAGAAGGGGACCTGATCTTCTGGCTCTGGTCAATGCCTTCGTTTTCATCAGAGCTATCCTCTTGCTCTCCATTAGGGGGCGGCAGGTTTTCTTTGCCCACTTTGGGGAATGTTTGTGGTGGGGAATGGATGGGAGTCTAGAATAAGCGTAAGAAAACAATTGTTTGACACAATGACAACCCCACCAAAAGGTACTTATGACCCAGATTAAAAGTTACAATGTTCACCCACTCCCCCTGCAGTCAAAGTAATCACACTTTGGGTGCTCTGCAATCTATGGCAATTTATAGCATCCCACAGTCACATGACCACAATTTATGACATTTTTTTTTTACTGGAAATCAGTGTTTCCAATGGATTTGCTTACAACTATGGATCCACTTAACAACCGTACTGATTTGCTTAATGGCCACAACAGATTTTTTTTTTTGTAAAATCAGGAAAGCCATATTGCCAGATTTGTTCTGGCCATACTTGCCTGTGCTTAGTAAGTGGATATAGCCAGACTAAGCACAGGATGAATTTGAATATGGCACAGAAACTGGTTTCCTGCTCCTTCCTGGAATTATAATGATGTAAATCAACGTCACCAGGGACCGATTCCACGCAGAGAGGTTTTTCCACCGACTGGAGGGGGTCTGGTTTCGAATGCTGCCTGCATCCCACGTTTGTTTGCTTGTTTACACGGTCTGGTTTTTGGTATGCTGTGCACCGGTGCTGGTCCACGGACCGGGGATTTGGGAATTGTGTTGGCAATGACTGATATGACTTGCAACTATAATTTCAGGCTCAATTACAGTTATTAAGTCAAGGGCTGTTTTAGAGGTCTCTCATGTTAAAAAGTTATACCAAGAAGTCTCACAAAGGTGTGTACCAAAACAGGACCTTGGGTTGCCACAAAACATTGAAACATATACTGTATATCCCCTTTAATGCCTAAAAAGGTAAAGGTTTCCCCTCACACATACGTACATGCTAATCGTTCCCGACTCTAGGGGGTGGTAATCATTTCCGTTTCTAAGCCAAAGAGCCAGCACTGTCTGATGACGATTCCGTGGTCACGTGGCCGGCATGACTAAATGCGGAAGGTGTATGGAGCGCTGTTACCTTCCCACCAAGGTGGTCCCAATTTTTCTACTTGCATTTTTTACATGCTTTCAGACTGCTAGGTCGGCAGAAGCTGGGACAAGTAACGGGAGCTTACTCCATTACACGGCACTAGGGATTCGAACTAACAAACTGCCGACCTTTCTGATCGACAAGCTCAGCATCTTAGCCACTGAGCCACCGCACCCCTCTTTAATGCACACAAAGCTATTTAAAAACGACAGTACACATAAACACTTGCTACGCAAGATTAGAGTACACATAAAAGCCATTTGCAATTCTCGAAAACTTGACGTTTTGTGAAGTCCTAAGCTATAGCCCATTTACCTTATGACTAAACCCATCACTGAAGGTAACAGCTCAGCGGTTAAAGAGACTTGAGTTTGTCAGCTGGAAAGTTGACATCTTGGGTTCAAGACCCAAGCATTGCATGGCTGGATAAGCTCCCATTCTTGTGTCAGTTCCTGCCCACTTAGCAGTTCAAAAGCATGCAAATGTGAATAGATAAATAGGTATCACTCCGGTGGGAACAGGTTCTGAGAGCCTTGGCATATTAATCATGCTGGTCACATGATTACGGGAGTGTCTTTGGGCAATGCTGGCTCCCTCAGCTAAGAAACAGAGATGAGCATTGTCCCCTAGAGTTGAACACAACTGGAGAGGGGAATCTTCTGGGGTGAGCATACAAAGGTTAAATCTTTGGAAACCTTTATGACCCTGTTTTCATAAAAAGCCAAGTATACTTTTTTTAATTCTTACCAATAATGTAGGATCAATCTCTGGCAATATTCCAGGAAGTGGCCTGCACAGGAGAAGGGTGACTTCAGGAGATGTTCCCCTGAGAGCTGAGATGACTTCCTGAAGGACAAAACATTATTCATAAGCTACATTTGGCACCTGCCTGCAATGAATAGGGTAACACTTAGAGAAGGGTAAACAGAATTATTTCAGGTTGAAGGCCACACTTTGAACTTTGAAAGAACCATACATACACCCAAGACTGATTTCAAGACACGGTAGAAGGTTTGCAATAGTGGCAAATACCTGTAGTTCAGGTATAGGATGAGAGTGAAGGTTCATTCTCCAAGCTTGTGGTTTCTGAGTGTTTCGTTACCAGGCTGTTCTTCTGTTTATAAAGGGCTTTGTGTAGTCATCTCCCAATGACCCTCACCTGATGTAACCTCCCCATCATAAGACCCTACTGATGACTCACCTGATCCATCACAAGACCCCATTACAAGAGCCTCACTTGACACATCCACATCTGACCAATCAAAAAACCTACTGACCCCACGAAAGCCCTTATAAACAGAAGAATACCGACACTAACATCCCCTAAACTCTGCTGAAGATGTTACCTAACCATTAAATGTTCAAAAACCAACCCACAAGCTCAGAGAACGAACCTTTTACCTTCTGGGTAGAAGGCACCAACCTGCTGAGATAATCCTTTTAGAGAAGAACCATTGACTTTCAGGATGACATCTCCGACCTCAATCTGCCCACTCTCTGCAGCTGGTTGTCCGGGAAAGAGCTTTTTCACCCTGACTATACTGGAACCCGGCTGTTCTGGGGAGACGCTATCTTCACGGCAGAAACTGAAGCCTAAGCCAGAGCTGTTTTTCACAAGTTTCACTTCAAATGTATTGTCTGAAAAGGAAAGAACAGTTTATTCCCACACACCATCACTCTGCTAAACAAATAATCCCCTCAACGCTGTCAAACTATTTACTAAGTCTGCATTACTTTTTTTCTTCTCATCTTTTCTATCACCTATCTCCTCCCACTTATGACCATAACTTTCTTGCTTGCATCCTTATGATTTATATTGTTTATTGTTTCCTAATATGATTCGATTGCTTATTTGTACCCCATGACTATCGTTGTGTTGTATCTTATGATTCTTTACGAATCTTTTCTTTTTATGTACACTGAGAGCATATGCACCAAAGACAAATTCCTTGTGTGTCTAATCACACTTGGCCAATAAAGAATTTTATTCTATTCTAAAAAAAACCTGCCACTAGGGAAGACACCAAATATTCCGCTATTAGTCTCTCAGTGGGCATCCTGAACATAGTCAAAATCTGGTAGCATTACTAAAGAAAGAAGGAAATATGGCAAATACATTGTATTAAATTGGTTGAAGATCTCACAAATAGTAGATTAAGTGAAAGGTACTCCTTTTTGCACTGAATATATTTGATATATTTTGAACAGTTTCACAAGATGATGCAGCTTATTGGTTCACAGAATGGCTGCTGGGTGTGGGAGAGAATGTGGGACCTTGCCTATTCCTAAAATAGCTACCATAGTTGTCATAAATCACAAAACACCTATTTATCAGAAGACAAACTAGTAAAAAAGATTTTTGACAACTTTTCTTAGATCTTTGGGCGTTTTCTTGCCTCTTTTCTCTTTTTAATGGGTTGGTGGCATAATGACAAACACTGCTGCTATTCATCTTTTTTTTTTAAATTTCCCAAGAATTTTATATGGGACCTCTGCATGTTTTGATAAACAAGGCAATGTTTTGCAACTGAAACCTTCAAGAAACAATTTTGTGAAGACACATGAAGGATACCAGGAAAATGTTGATGGACATATGGATGTCCATGGCCACTGTGTAGTTTACCTTGGAGTAATATTTTCAGTCAGGAAAATGTTGACATTGTGGGGAAGAGGGGCAATTGATTTTCCACCAATGGCTTTTGACTTTATGCAAATCCTGATATTGCTGTTGATTTTATCCTCAGATATGGGTGAATGTATTGACTGTGCTGGAATTGAAAAAATTAGCAAGCAACTTTGTTTCTCATGTGAAAGGGGAGAAAACTGGTGCAGCTGGTGAAGATACATAATCTGTGCCAGGGTGTCAAAAATATTTAATCTAATAATTTAGATTAAATTTAGGAGTACATGGGGGAAGAACAGATTGCAAGGAGGTGATAGACATATGGATTGAATTACTGGGCAAAGTGAGTGAGCAATGTTTAGAATATAAATGAGCTTCAAGATGCAAGTTAACAATAAAAAATGAGAAGAAGAAATGAAAACTTATTGTCATAAAGGGCCTTAGAGCTGTCATTAATTGCCAAAGGGGATTTCTTTATAACTGTATGCTGGTAGAATGGCAAAGAACTTAACCTGCTCAAAAGGCAAAGAAGTTCTGGAGTGAAGGCAGAATTAATATTAGCCCTGCAATATAATATGAGTCAAGCTAAGCAATTTCTATTTAGCAAAATCAGGATTTAGCAATGACAGGAAATGTAGTAAAAATTTTAATTGGAAAAAATAATTACCAGGAATTTCCATCTAATCTGAAAAATTCCAAATCAGACCTGGGTTTTTTTTGTTTGTTTGTTTGTTTTTAAATACAAAGTCATTTTTGACACTAGCACATATCTCCATAGCTTGGTCTGCTATTCCTCTAAAGAAAGAATTGCATCTAATTTCTACTAAGAAACAAATACTAATTCTTATTGAGAGGATCAGAACTAGGTGGTTCATAACAAACCAAGGATTTTCTGACATTCAATTCAGAGAAACAAAGAGATAGTTTTAATCAGCAGAAAAAAAATAGGAATATGGTTATTTACTTTTTTCTTTTTGTCTTTTCCCATCTTTTCCAGACCAGACCCCCATCATCAACAAAAGCCCAGTGGAGAGAGTGGACTTCTTCAAATACCTAGACATCCACATCTCACAGAACCTAACATGGACCCGACACATCGACACCGTGGTGAGAAATGCCTGGAAATGCCTATACCATCTTAGATGACTGAGAGACTTCAGACTTCCCCCAAAAGCACTCAGTAACTTCTATTCCTGCACAGTAGAAAGCATCCTGATGGGCAACATCACTATGTGGTTCGGAAACAGCACCATGCAGGACAGGCAAGCTCTACAGAGGATGGTGCGCATAGCAGAGCGCATCATCCACACCAAACTCCCTGAACTGCACTCCATCTACAATAGACGATGCCAAACTACAGCCAGGAAAATAATGAAAGACCCCAGCCACCCCAACAATAGACTGTTCACCATGATGCGGTCAGGAAAGCGCCTCCACTCCCTGAAAGCCAACATAGAAGAGACTAAGGAGAAGCTATTTCCCACAGGCAATATGGACCCTGAACCAAACCATAACATCCCAGGACTAAAAAGTATTCCCATAATCTACCACTCTCAATCACTCCCTAACTTATTCTCCCTCCCGTCTATACTATTCTCTTGCCCTACTACCTATGGTCACAAGCGGTCGCATATACATTTCACTGCATTTCGTACCATGTATGACTGTGCATGTGATGAATAAAATTTTATTTTATTTTATTTGAAATTTAAGTATACTATGCCAACAGCATTTCAGTGGTCTACTAATTTAATCACTTTGTCAAAGAATGAAATAAGATTGGTTTGGCATAATCTGTTTTTAATAAATCCCTGCTGGCTTCTAGTTTGAAATTTATTTGTTTCTAGATACTTGCAGATCTGTTTTTTTATTATTTTTTCCAGTATCTTTCCATTTATTGATGTTAGGTTGATTGGTCTATACTTTCTTGGATCTGGGGTTTTGTTTTGTTTTTTTGGTTCCTTTTTTGAAGATGGGAGCTCCATAAGGAACTCTTGATACCAGCTCTTTTCCAGTCCTCTGGTAGTTCCCAGTGCTCCATGATTTTTGAAAGATATGGTTATCTTTCAGTGGTTCTGAGTTAATATCTGTCAGCCCCTTCAGAACTCTGGGGTGTAATCTGTCAGGTCCGGTAATTTACATTCATCAAGATCAGACAGATGTTCTCTTAACATTTTCTGGTTTATTTTAATTTTTATTTATAGTCAGTCTTTACAGTTATGCTTTTGGTAGGTTGGGGAATAGTTTCTTTTTGCGTGAAGACTGATGTAAAGAATTCGTTAAGCACCATTGCTTTTTCTCTACTGCCTACCTCCTTGCTATCTCTCTTTAGTGGAATTACTGTTTCCTTGGCTTTTTTAATTATTTATAAGTTGAAAGAAACTTTATTAAAAATCATCTTTGACTTTTGTTGCAAATCTTTGTTCATTCTGAGCCTTTGCTTTCCGGACTTCATTTTTGCAGATTCAGGCTATTTGCTGATATTGTGTCTTATTTATGTGTCCCTCTTTCCATTTTTTTATA
Organism: Cerberus rynchops; assembly: GCA_032468195.1. Taxonomy (NCBI): domain Eukaryota; kingdom Metazoa; phylum Chordata; class Lepidosauria; order Squamata; family Homalopsidae; genus Cerberus; species Cerberus rynchops. Next base: position 130,595 of record JANHFJ010005093.1, read on the forward strand.
CTTATTCTTTTTGTCCTTCAGTTTATAAGAGAGATCTTTGTGTAACCATGCTGGTTTCTTCTTGGATTTCTTGTTTTTATTTTTCAGTGGTATTGTGTTGGAGTGGGCTTTTATGATCATATTTTTCAGAGTTTTCCATGTGTCTTGAATTGTTTTCCTTTTCAGGATTTCATCCATGGTGTGAACAAACTAGCATCATCTGCTGGCTAACCCAGCAAAGGAAACTCCTGGGACATTTTTTTTACCAAGAGTATAACTTTACTGAAAATTCCATATAGGTACAGAAGTAGAAAAAACAATTCTAACAATTTTGTGCATAAACATAATAGGAAAACTTTCCCTTTTTGCCTGCCCCCCCCCCCTCCAAATCCTAGTCTTGATTTAGCCAATCAGTTGCATTTGCATTGTTTTGGGAACAGTTTCTCCACCTCAGACTTTCCCAGCCAATGATGCTGGATCTGACTTGGGCTTCAAGTCAGCACTCTTGCATTGGTTTTCCCTCCCCGATATCCCCCTTGCATTCTAATGCTTTCACTTCCCCCTCCCGTTGCTGTGGTCTGGTTGAGAGTGGGATGTGCATAGCAAGCCAACCATGCCACATGAAATTTTTCGTAGGCTCTCTCAATTTGTTAAAATCAGGTCTTTTAAATTTTAAGACCCTGGTTGGATAATATTCTGTTGCTTATGTTTGCATTATATTGAATTCCATTATGATATGTTCACTGTCACCTAAGATTCCAGCGACTTCAACTCCCTCTATCATTTTTTTCTCTGTGAATAAGAATTCGTCCATTTCTGCAGTGATATCGTGATCTTTTTTTTAAATGAAACTCCATCTCCTTTTTTGTCAGGCCTGTTTCTTTTGAATAGTTTGTTATATCAGTACATTCCAGTCTTGAGTTTCATCCCACCAATTTTCCGTAATGGCAACTATATCATATCTGTCTTCACGTACTAATAATTCAAGTTCACCCTGTTTATTCCCTAAACTTTGAGCATTAGTGTATAGACATCGTTTGTGGTGTTGAGTATGTTTCTTATATCTCCACTTTGTAACTCTCTAGTTTATTATGTTTTTCCTTTTTATTTATTTCTCTTTACTCCTTACCTCTTTATGTGATTGGCTATCTAGTGGTTTTTCTTGGAATTAGAGTCTAAAGATTGTGAAAATTGGCCCCTCTCCCCCTAACAGGAGGAGGGGGGCCAATCATGTCAATAACTTATTGACATGAACATTTTATTGAAAACTGAAAATAGAAAAAGAAGTATAAAAATATAAATACAGTCAAACCCATACATTTCAGTTTTTTCGTTTTAATAAATTTACAGACATTCTAAAATTCTGTTTTCACTTTGTCATTATGGGATACTGAGGATAGATTAATGAAAAAAATGAATTTCAGCAACTCTAGAATTGGGCTGTAGCATACCAAAATTGACAAAAGTGAAGAGGGTCTGAATACTTTCTCAATGCACTGCAACTTTTAATAAAACTATTGGAAAAGAAAAAAAGGACTTTTCTAAATATTCGTCAAATAAATTGCTTCAATTCACTAGTAGCTGGACTCTCTCCTTTGAAATTAATTAACACATGGTCCTGTTCTGTTTTGTGGAAGAAGTGACAGCTATTGGTTCAGAGAAGGAAGACAGGGTCTTTGGACTTTTACCACTTATGCTTTAGATCCATGCCCATTCTGGTTTGTCTAGGCATCCCAGGAGGTTGGATCCAAGCTGTGGTGAATTCAGACAGGGCCAGTCCAATCTGCTTTGAAAGAAGTGCTATATGCTTTTCTAAAGTTGGACCCAACAGTTCTGGACAACTTCTATTCAACTCCCAACCTGTGTAGATGGCACTGAACTTTAAAAGATCCTAGAAGAAGCAGATTATTTGGACTCTTGGTTTCAGGCCAGGTTATAGTACCAAACCAGCATTGATCATGCTTGTGGATGACCTCTGAAGTTTCAGGATAGAGGTGGTTCATTCTTGCCCTGCTGGAACAATTCCAGTTAGTTTTAGTAGTGCGAGAGAGATCTTATCTTGGACTTCTGCTATATGAGGTAATTCAGGATTCAATGCTCTTCCAACTCCTATTTAATAACTTGCTTTAACTAACTCAGTTACAAATCTTTACTGCAAAAAGTACAAATTATTTTGTTGAGTCTCTTAACCAGTGGTTGGAGATAACATCTATATATGAATAGGCTGCAATTCAGCCTCATCAAGTTGCTGTGAGTTTTGGGCAATTTAGCCCATTGAGTTGCTGTGAGTTTTTGGACCCCTGATTTTGGAACCATTCCACTTGCAATCTGAAATGGAGTTGCGTTCCCCAAAACAGAGCTGGTATGTGGTTTGAGGTTTTTTGGACTCATCATTACTGCTTGAGGAGCAATGGCAGCTGTGGCTAGGACAACTTTTGCAGAAATCCATTGTGTGAGTCAGTTACTCTGGTTGATGGATCAGGAGATTTTGATCACTGTCAGCCATAGCTCAGTCATTTCCTGGTTGGATTAAATACAACATCCTGTACATAGAGCTGCTTTTAAAAAGCATTTGGAACCTAGTCAGAGTGCAGTGGCACAGATTTACCCATGCCACAGCTTTACTGCATAAGCTGCACTAGCTTGTAGTAGCCATTCAGTTATCACAATTCAATCCTTTATTGTCAATGCACAACATGTGTGCAGCAAAATTGAATGAGCCTCC
>JANHFJ010005093.1:372331-383537 GCA_032468195.1 Cerberus rynchops
AGAGAGAGAGAGAGAGGCAGATCCTGGGCCGTCCGTCAGCCCTCAGATGGAGAGTCAACAGCCCCCAGGTCTGGAGGTGGCTGATGAAGAAGAGGAGGAACAGCTGGATCCAGTGCCTGCTGTGCGGATGCACAGAAGGCAGAGAAGAGGAGAGTAGTGGTAATCCATGGGCTGACTTTGGGAAGGAAGAGCCACTGCTGCTAGTGAGGCCCCACCCTAGCTTTGGGGATAAAAGACGGGATGGAGTTGAATAGATGTGGCAGACAACTCTTCATCTTCTGGCCAGATGGACTTGTTAGCATGTGTTGAAAGAGAAACTTTTTGCTGCCGGCACTCCTAATAAAGGCATCCTTTGAGTTCATTTCAGAACTGTCATGTTTGGGGAGCTGGGTCAGAACACTTGGTTCATGTTTGCTGACTTTTTCATTTCCTAACTATTTTGCCACCCAAGTTAACTGAGCTCAACTCACTTTTGTTTTGCGTTCCCAGTTTAATTTATTCTGTTGACCTCTCTATGTTTGAACTCACAGCCACCTCCACAGATCTATGACAAGCAGTTGGATGAAAGAGAACACACAATTGAAGAGTGGAAAGGTAACTTTTACCTATACAAGGTATATGATCTGATTCTGCACTTGATATCCGTCCTTGTCCCTCCATCTCCCCCATCTCCATGGGGATTGCTTCTGTACTCAGAGCACGCATGATAATTCTTGAGACGTTTGAGAATGTGTTTGAGTATTAGTAGCTCGGGTTGGTAGTTAGACGGTTGGTTGGAGTTCTGAGCCTGGCGTTTTGATTGCGAACATTTTGTCAAGTGTCTGAATTTTGATCACGTGGCCGTGGGGATATTGCAACGGTCATAAGTGTGGGGAAATGGTCATAAATCACTTTTCTCCGTGCTGTTGTAACTTTAATCTGTCACTAAATGAAATGTTGTAAAACGAGGGCCTCCTGTAATTTCTCTGTTCTTCAAGGCCGTTGACTAGACTCAAGGGGGGAAGAGTGGGACAGATGATAGCTAGGAAAAACATAGTTGGCTATTCATTTTTGTGGCCTTGTGTAGAAGGCTTTTATTCACCGTCACAAGTGATTTTTAAACAATATGGGGAAATAACAAAAACATCTTTTAATGTGGTGAAGTAATAAAACAGCTTTATAACAAGCTCGTTTGTCTCTTGCAGAATTAATCTACAAGGAAGTAATGAATTCCGAAGAAAAGACTAAAAATGGTGTAGTAAAAGGACAACCTTCTCCTTCAGGTACTCAGTCCTAGTGAATGAAAGTATTTTATATAGTTACAGATCCAGACCTTAAGACAGGTCCTTTCTTCGTCTAGAAATAGTACCTAAAAACAGTAGATTATCATTGATTTGAAGTTAGGATGTATTCCAAGTAGTTTTATAGCCTTTTCCAACTCGGTTCCTTTTCAATATATAGGGCTATGCAGATGTGTTTATGGACCTTGTAACTCCACAGTTCCCAGCTAGTACTCTGAGAATTTGTAGGATTTGGGTACCAGATTAGGGAAGGCTGAGATAGAGCACTAGAAGAAGATAAGCTATATTAACGGAACTCAGTTAAAAAAAGAACTGCATTAACTCTCAGCTAATCCTCTTATCTAGGAATAAGCCCTGCAGAGTTAATTGGGGCTTACTTCTAAATAACAATATATCAGACTCCACTGATTTGCTTTCAGAACTTTGAATGAATGGAGCTAGTTTTCCCATGTCGTGTATTAATTCAGTGTTCAATGAAACATTAAGGTTCTGTAGTCAGTTCCTTAGTCATCATTAAGGGATTGACAGATGGGTTTCGTGGTATCTTGTGTCTATTCCCACATGTTTTTTCCCACTTCAGCTGCAAGTTTATCACATCTTTGTTCTCTGTTATTATGTCAGAAATCATTTCTGCATTGTTTTTCACAATTAATGGCAAGTCTACTCAATATTCAACTTAGATGTCCCAGAAGATTGTTATATCTCTTTTATTTGTTTCTTTGTCTTTGCAGTTTGCTAGGAGTATCAAAACTTGGTGTGTTTGTGGGCATGGGTAGAAGCTTCAGACTCCCCCCCCCTCCAATTTTTTAGGGAAGACTTCCCCATCATGAAAAACATGACGCAAAATTAACATCCATATTCGTTTTCTTTGCCTCACTAATCTCCCAGCCCCATGTTGTTGCTCAGCACAGAAAAGCCAAGAGGAATTTCAGGGTAGATGTCTGGATTAGCATAAGCCTTTCAGTACCGCACATTTGTTTCAGTTATGTCAGAAAGGCCATTCAACAAGTTCTTACCCGCCGAAAAGTGAGGGACAGAATACACAAATTTGATTTAAGAGCTTACTGAGCTGTGACCCAGCATCATCCTTCTTGAGGATGGAGTGGATGTCAGAATAAATCATTGTTTGTAGGCAAATTTGTCATATAAAGCTCCTGCCTTTTAGGTGATTTATGATGAACAATAATAAGATGTGCTTGTAAGGGGAAATAATATAGAAGGACTAATTAAACTCAGCTTTCACTTAAAACGGAGGATCCTCCTTAGTCTGAACTACTGTTTGTGAAGATAAAAGAAAAGGAAGACACTGGAGGCACTATCAAGCATGGGACTTGTTTTATCATTGGTTGGATTTTAAAAAGTATTACTATACAAGCAACTGGCCCAGACAGTACGCTCTTCATTAAGCACTTATTATATGGAAAGAGAAAATATAAAAATAAATGAAAATAATAATAATAAATAAAATTAAAAATCATTAAAGAAATTATAATTTCAATAGCATGTACATACAGCTCCATAGTGCTTTTACATCCGTCTTTAAGTAGTTTACAATGTTAGCCTATTGCCCCCAACAATCTGGGTCCCCATTTTACCAACCTCGGAAGGATGAGACTCTGAGTCAACCTTGAGCTCCGTCAGGATCGAACTCCAGGCTGTGGGCAGAGTTTGCATGCAATACTGCCTTCTAACCACTGTGCCAACAGGGCTCCTAAAAATAAGTGCATATCAGTCACTTCTCAAGGATGGCAGAAAACACAAGACTTCATTTATTTATTTGGACAACTGAAAAGCACATGGGTTACTTTAAGTTTGTAATTGCAGTGGAAAACCAAAATAACACAAAGCATTTTTTGTTTATTCTATTCAGTATTGATGAAATCCAGTAAGGGATGTAACATACATCTCTAAGCAAATCAAACATTGCAATTTCTTGGCTGATAAACATATTAGTTGCATTAATCAATCACATTAGTTAATGCCATTAATATGTTTAATTACATATTAATTACAACTATTACATATTTTACAATACACTGATGTCAATTAATTATGCTTAATTACTAATTCATTGTAACTAATTTTTTTTGGCTCGTGATAGGAAATCTTCCACCCCCCCAGGTATTCTTTTGGGAATTGTAGCATTTCCCAAATAAATTTTGCGACAGCCAAAAAATCGCAAGCAAACCCCTTTTGTTCCTATGACTTCTAACCCAGTTACTTCTCCTTTGTATTCTCACCACTATCAAAATCATGTAATTGGCTGTCTCATAACTTGGAAATTAAGCCAAAGACCTATATGTCTCTTTCTCTCTCTGGGCACCTAAGAATTTTTTTTCTTATTGAGCGCCATGTACTAACAATGGATTGAGGAAAACTGTGGTTGAAGACAAAACCCTTCCTTTCTTTTCCAATATCTAATCTTCCAGGGAATCAGGACTGGGCATAGACCAGGAGTGGAGAACTATGGCCCTTTTATGACTTGTGGACTTCAACTCCCAGAATTCCTGAGCCAGCCATGTTGGCTCCAGAATTCTGGGAGTTGAAGTTTGCAAATCATGAAGGGGGTCTTAGTTCCTCACTCTGGCATAGACAATGTAACTGTAGATCAGGGGTGTCAAACTCAAGGCCTGGGGGGCCTGGATGCAGCCAGTGGGGTGCCTAGATCTGGCCCATGAGGCTGCCCTGGAAACAATGAAGGACTGGCCCATGGTGCCTCTGCCAGAGAAAACAGAGCTCCGAAGGGCCTCCTGCGTGGCCCTCCCAAGCTCCATTTTTGCTGGCAGAGGGTTGCAGGAGGCCATCACAGCTGAAAACGGAGCTTGCAAAGGCCGCGTGAGGCCCTCCCGAGCTCTGTTTTCACTGGCAGAGGGTTGCAGGAGGCTGCCATGGCCGAAAACAGAGCTCGGGATCCCGTTTTCACTGGCAGAAGACTCGGGGCACCACAGACACCCCCAACACGAGTGATGTCGAGCTGGCCGTGCCCCCTGGCCACATCCTGCCCGCCCCTTGAAGTCGAACACAACCCCGGTGCGGCCCTCAATGAAATCGAGGTTGACACCCCTGGCTGAGAGCATCTGAGGAGCACTTAGTCGCCTGTCTCCCTCAATTCACAGATTTTTGTCCTTTAGAAAGAGCAATGCTGGGCAGCACCGGCGGTCTGGATCCGAGAGGCGCGTTGCATTTATTCTGGTCTCCCGAGTGTTCCCTTGCTTCCAGGTTGAATCACGTCGGTGTTCATTTTCTTAGCACAGGTGCAGCAGTGAACAGCAGCGAAAGCCTCCCTCCCTCCTCATCTGTCAATGACATTTCCTCCATGTCCACAGACCAGACCCTGGCATCGGACACTGATAGCAGTTTGGAAGCTTCTGCAGGACCCCTTGGTTGTTGCAGGTGACTAGCCGCCTGCCTGCGAAACCCGACGTTCTTCAGAAGATGATGCAGTTTGTAGGGAGACAAAATCTATGGCGATTAGTAAAAGAATTTTGATGATGGCAAGGAAGAAAGAGAGAGAGAGAGAGAGAGAGAGAGAAAGAGAGAGAGAAATCAAAATACACATACTGATTAAGCAAACAAACAAAAAATAAGTCCCTTTCAGCCTGCTTCTCCTAAAAAAAAAAGAGTAATGTAAATGCAGCTAACCTCAAGTGTATATTTAACTTATAGTTGCTCTGCTTTGGTCTTCTTCCAACAATGCTTTACTGCACAAAAAGAGAGAAAGAGAGAGAGAGAGAGAGAGAAAAAAGGAAAAAAATTGAGAAAAAAAGAATGAGAAAAGAGAAAAAAAGTTTTAAAAGAGCTTTCCCTCCCCCCCCATTAAAAACAGCAAATTTTAATGGTTGTAAAATCTGCAATCTGCAACTGTCCTTTCTCATAATGGCATGACAAGGTGGACAGTCCCCTCGCTTTCTGTGTTATAATACGTGTGCTTATTTAACTGCTCTCTGTTTCTGTTTTGGATAAATATACAGAGAGCTTGCACACGCATCTTGGTGTACATACATTACAAATATGCATTTGAAGATACAGTATATCTGAAGCTGTGTGTATGCATAAACCGAAGAAGGAAGAGCCTTTATGTTTACATGCAGCCTGCAGTGAAGAGCAACCTCCCGTTGTTGTGTTTTTTAAAGGACATTTCCATCTGTAATTATAATCTCAATGTACAGTACAGCTTGTTTAGTTGTTCCATGGATTAATTTTAAATTATTTTATGGCTAAAATCCTACACAGCTCACTTCTGGGTTGGTATGTGTGGGTTGGTAAGCTGGAACGGCATGCCATCAGAATCAAAGTGAAGTTTTCTCAAAATCTTGATGATGTAGCCTCTTAAATTTCAGTGTTGTTTTAACAGCAATTTTGGGGGAGGAAAAAAATATAGGATGGTGACTCAATCAATTAGTTATTCATACCTACAATCGGAGGAATTGGTTTTTAGAATATTCATATAATGGAAATAGCATGTTTTTCTATGGACATTGTTAGGAGAGATTTCCATTTCTATCCTATTGTTCATGTGAACTTTTTGGAAGCCTTTAGTTGGCTCCTTGTGGATCTTCTGATCCATTGTGGGTCATCTTAAGTGAAGAAGAGAGAATTTCTAAAGACCACCATATCTACTGAAAGTGACCATCAATTTTATTGAAAGTTGTATACATTAGACAAGTAGTAACAAGCGTGGATAACCAATCCTTAGCTTCAGTCACATCCTTGGACTTATATCTTGGAAAAAAGTAGCATACTTCTGTCTAAATTTGGTCTTGGGAAACTAAAATCCATAAGCATAAAAGGTTACAAGATTCCTCTTTGCAAAATTTTCAGCAAGCTGTCAAATAATTATCAGGTTCTACATCAAGGTAAATTGGACGATTTGCTAGGCAAATATGAGCCTTAGTTTTATTTCTTAGATCTGAATAGAACATTATCACAATCTGGAAAATATTTATTTAGTAGGGCTAAGCAAACCTTTTTTTTCCTGGTCAATAACAGGTATTTATTGGTAAATTACATGTTATGGCTGAATCTTGAACCATATGGTGTATTCCCCATATGCAGAAACATAATGAAGTCCAATTACAAGAAGATAATATTGCAGGTCTGTTTGTTTATAGCAATTTAGCAAGTCTGGAGCTGGTCAGTCAATATGTTTGTGACTGTGAGTGACTTCTTAATTTGGTTTCAGACTTCCCTTTTATGAAAATGGTGTTGTGTATCTAACTATTTTGTACTTTCACTTTCCCTTACTTGTACCTTTGCATCCAGACAATCTAAGCCAGAGTCAGAATATTCCAAGGTATGCTCACGATGTTAGCAACTTTAGCAACCAGTGTTGTAAGATATATTACTTGAGCAAGAAGTTAAGGCAAAAATCTGCCTGCCTTATATGGGACAATGTTCAAACATATCATCTGAGGGCTTGGGAGATGCAGGAGCAAAAATGTTCTGGAATGATGATGAAGGACTCCATCTATCTTCTCTGCACATATTCTACATAGCTCGTACCTTGTTTTCAGTCAGACCAATGGAATACAGTATCTGATCATGAGGAATGTCACAAATCTGGCTCCCCCCCCCAAAAAAAACCCCATAAGTGTTGAGTCTGTTGATGCCTGAATGAATGGTAGAATGTAGTCTAACTTTTAAAGGAAATCCGAGATGTCATTTATTTTCCTTAAATGAAGCTAGAAATCAATGCTGTGGATTAATCTGTATGGATTGCCATTAAGACATGTTCCAAATGGCAGAAAATATTAATATCATCCATTACGTTCCATTTTCGTTCATGAAAAACTCAATCTTCTTACATATGCAAGTGGTTAGAGCAATTCTGCTCAGAAGGAAATTGATTCTGGGAAGATTCATTCCAGAGATTTAAACAGAACAAGGAAGGCCAATGTCTCTTCTAAGGTTAGAGTCAGGGATTCAACTCTTGTGGTTGAAATTCAACCCCTTCTATATAGCCTTTGAAAACACAAATCCCAGCTTAACTTTAACAGCTGTCATGGTTAGATGATGTGAATCAAAACAAAATTTACTTTCTAGTTAATTTACTTTCTAGTTAATTTCAGTGAAGACAAAAATAAACAAACAAATAAAGTACGCACAATAAATACACAGTTGCAAGTCATCCTAGCAAGCATGTTTAAGCTTATTCGTATCACACAGGTCTGAATTCCATACAGTACTTCCAGAAGTATTTCTAATGACATAATGTAGTTTCAGTTGGTAAGTAAGGTAGTGAGGGAGTAGATTTTTCTTTGAAGAAAAATAATCAGAAAGTTTAGTTTGTGCAGTATGTATAACAGCAATAAGCAATAGGTTATTACTGCAAATATACAGTACATATAGATATATAGATATATATATATAGCTAGATACATATATATAGCAATATAGGGGACAATCTAAGTGCCACTATAAGTCACAGCCATGTGGGTGATATGTGTACAAGAATCACATGCAACTTCCATACATGTCACAAAACAATGGTGCTTAATCTGTTGCCCCCGTATTCTTTTCAAAGCCATGAAATGATGTTATCTCACGTGGCATTGTAACTTGAACCCAGCCTGGAAGAAATCCCAATACACAAGAAATGGTACTATTTACAAGAGGGACAACAGTGCATTTGGGGATTACATAAAGGCAATAACAGAGAACTGATTTTCTAAGCAATAATGATGTTTGGTTGATGTGTATTTTCTTTCCTAATATCATGGGCAATTAAAAGCCACTTCTTACTATCCGCCATTTTGGTGCTGACAGAACTAAAACCAGGGAGTTGTTTGGAATCACCACATTACGATAAGATGTGATGGTTAACTATTACCAGAAATCACAATCAACAGCAAAGCAACTGAGCTTAGAGAAAATACAAAATCAACTCAGGGCAGTGTAATGCCAAGTAGCATTTATGAAAATAAATAAAATCTCTCTCCACACTGAATATGGCAGATGAGATTTTTCACAAAAGCACAAGGTGAGGACGTTAGGACCAAATCTAATCAGTGCACGGATGATCTACAATTGCTTAAGAAAAATATCTATGAAACTTTTGAGAGAATAGTCATTACTAACAAAAGGATTCAAAATCAAGCAACTGGGGTCATAAGCCTGTTGCATCATCTCTTGTCCACCCACCACTTAACAAGCACTGGGTGCCATTTTGGGCAATTCATTTCAGAAAGGATATAATCACCATTGAGAAAAGAATGAAGGGGCTGATGAATGAGGAATGATTTGAGGTAATCATGTTCTTCTGAGAATATGTTGGTACGCTTTGGAGCTGCTGTTACATTCACAAAGTGTGTATAGAGAGAGAAAGTGAAGACCGGCAGACAATATTAAAACAGTTTAAAGCTTAGAATTATCCACAGAAATAATGGTAGTGGTTATAAATAAAGGGAAATAAATATTCAACCATGCAACCTACGATTAAGATGAAAAGCATTGCTGCAGAATGGCTCAAGGTCAATTCAAAAAGATGATTCACTGAAGGTCAGCTATTTTCTTAGTGTTTCAGATGTTCCAACATACATTAAACTAAAAAAATTATCAAGACAATGGCCAGAACATGTAGAATTTTATTGACTGAATGGTCAATGAGGCTTGATCATATCCTTGGTGAAGATAATGAAGATACTTCGCATAAGTAAAGTGAATTACAATGTGTTCCACTTATTGTCAACTTCAAAATAGGAATGTTGGAATATGTTACAGGCAACTTACCTTGCCATCTAATCGCTGAACCTGAATGAAATAGATTTTCAAAATCACATCAAAATACGTGTACAGCCATGTTAATAACCAGTTGAATGAAAATTGGATTGCAGATGGGAATGGAAGGGCATGGAAGGCTGATAGTATGCGAAGAGTTTAGAGTTTAGATGCAAAGTAAGATACGAAGGGTTTCATTTTATGAAAACTGGTAGAAAGGATAATGTCCAACTGACATTACCTGAGTTTAAGATAGTATAATGCAGAATTCTTTATAGCTTGGTGGTTAGAGGATGGATAATAGCCAGTTTGACCATAGTAGATGTAGAAAGGATGCAGAAATTGAGTAATCTACAAACAAAGCAGCAATTTGCACTTCAGTGCCCTGCTTTAAAAGGCTACTTAAGTTGCAGTGGTGTTATCTAGTTCACAAGAAGAAATACCACAGTCCTTGCCTTGCCTTGAATTTGGTGCCCAGTTCTTGGATGACCAGTGGAAAAGGGTATTAATAAACTAGAATGTTTATGATGAAGCTCCCAGACACCACATCCTAGAAAGAAATATTAAAGAATCAGGTATGGTTAGTCTAGAGAAAAGAGTATGGAGAAGCAATCTAATAATCAGATTCAAATATATGAAGGGTTTTCAGAAAGATGAAGGGAGCAATTGGCTTTTTATCACCATAGGAGAAGGATGAATTATTTCCGTCTGCTGGTAACCATGTAAGTTTTGTGCAGCATGTCAAATTTGAAAATAGAAAATCCAAAAGTGGCTCAGATTTGGGGTAGGGTAGCATGGGGCAAGGTAGAGGGTTTTTTAAAGAGGTAAAATAAAGTCTCCAAACATTTCCCCATTAAAAACAACAACTCATCAGCATCACATATCAGGGAGAGTATAACTAGAATCAAGGTTAAATGACATGAAGGAAATATCCAGATACAATGATGCCTAAGAGCAATGTCTTTTAAAAGACACATTTCTTAAGGCTTTTTTTTAAATGTCTGCACTTGCTGTCTTATTTTGCTCCCAAATTTCACCTAAGCATGGCAGAGTGATTGGGATGTGGGTCACAACTTCCCAGATCAGCTGTTCAAAGGCTGTGCAGCTCCAAAAAGATTTGGTTATAGTCTTATATGCATTTTTTTCCCTCAACCTCCCTCCGAATTCTCAGGGGTTTTTAACTATTATCCAAGTAAGCAGGTTCTAAACACTGAATTTCATTTTAGCTCCACTTCCCCTTGTTCCCACAACATTTAGGTAGCTTTTACTGAAAGAGGTTCAACTCTGGATTTTCAGACTTAAAACAGTATGTTTGTCCACTAATCCGATATAAGCTGAAGAGGGCATTTCGTGTTTGAATTCACACAACAAATGAGCTGGGGTGTGTGTGTGCTCCAATGCTCCAATACTGAAGGTTTTAAAGAAGAGATTGGACTATCATTTATCCGAAATGGTATTGGCTTTCCTACCTGAGCAGGAGGACGGACTAAAAGATTTCCAAGATCTCTTCCAACTCTATTATCCTGTCATTCTGGATCTATGAGCTCAGAAGTTTCTCTCAGCCAAGTCTGAATTGTCACAAAAACCTTGAAGGGCTTTTTAATACGGTGTGGGTTTTGCAAGGAAGTATACTGCATTCGTTGGTCAATGAGAAAAGCAAATTCAGGTTACTGAAAGAGCTAGTATTCTAAAGAATCATTGTTTATGTGCCATTGTCGATGGAGATCCTCAGTCATCCATGTCATGGTTGTCCCAAGAGGCAGTTGGACTTTCTGGTGTTTTCTTTGAAGACATTTCACTTCTCATCCAAAAAGCTTCGCTTCAAGCTGAAGAAGCTTCTTGGATGAGAAGCGAAACAACTTCAAAGAAAAACCAGAAAGTCCAGTTGCCTCTTGGAAAAAAATAAATAAAGCACCTTTGGGACATTATGTGCCATTGTTTTTGACTCCTAGCATCTACAATAAAAAAAACGCCATCTTAAATTTGCATTCTCGGCTGCTTGCAAAACCGTCAAAAACTGACAAGCGGAAGGAAGCTCAGTTGCTTTTTTCATTTCCTGAAGGCCAGTCCAATATTGGGATGGAATGGATAGTATCTTTCCACCCAAATCCACAATAACCATAATAAGCTAGGCTCTATAGTGCAGAGGTCTCCAACCTTGGCAACTTTAAGACGTGTGGACTTCAACTCCCAGAATTCCTCAGCCAGCT
>JANHFJ010005094.1:4955-15548 GCA_032468195.1 Cerberus rynchops
TGTGCTGTTTCAAAGAGTCTTCTGAAGCCAGAGTTTGTGGTCCTTCCTTCCTCTCCTTTGTTCTCTCTCTCCCTTCCTCCATGGATTGATGGATGGATGGATCTATCTATCCATCCACCATTCATCCATCCATCCATCTACCATTCATCCAACTATATCTCATTCACTTTCTCCTCCCTCTCTCTGAAGTCAAGTTGGCCATGCCCACCCAATCACATGACCACTCAGTCACATGATCAGCAAGCCACACCCACAGAACCTGTAGGGGGCGATGACAACTTCCTCATTGGCTCAAGGGGGCGATTCATTCAAAAAGGTTAAAAACCACTGATTTGAGTCATCATAGAGCTGAAGAAGCTTCTTGGATGAGAAGTAAAACATCTTCAAAAGAAAGAACAAGAAAATGCAGTTGCCTCCTAACAAAGCAACTTTGAGACAACCATGACCTGGATGACTGAAAATATCTACAGACACCCTTTGAAGCCGTGGGAGTAGGAATGGATTTCCAGAGGAAAAATGGCAGATGACAGGAACCAAGAGCATTACTCAGGTGACCCTGAGGACACAGATAAAGCTCCAAGTGTTTCAACAACCCTCTTAAAGGATGCAAAAGACCAGCAATCTGCAAGGAATATAAATCCTTCCAATTCTCACTATCCTGTCAGAGCTGAAGAAGCTTCTTGGATGAGAAGTGAAACGTCTTCAAAAGAAAAACCAAGAAATTCCAATTGCCTCCTGCAAAAGCACCTTTGGGACAACCATGACCTGGATGACTGAGAATGTCTACAGACTTATTGCAGGACCATGGGTTTACTCTAGAACGCCACCCTGTGCACAACATTAAAACAAAGAATGAAAATGACCCCAAATTTGGCACATAAAGACTTCTGAATCAACATGGTTTATAGTAAATGTCAGGATTATTATTGTATATTTAATTGTCTCTGACAACAACCTATCATTTCTCCCGCTTCTAACAATAAGTTACAACAGCCTTCTCAAGCAATCACCAGCCGCAACTCCCATGATTTCTCTCTCAGGCCACACAGTGTGTTTTATATTGCAAGCTGCTGCTTCCCCTTTTAACTCTGCTAATTTGCTGCCTTAAACTGTGTTGCCAGCTCTGGTTTTGGAGCACTAGCTACCTCTGTCAGTCATTGATTATTTTTTTTCCACGTGAAGTCGTATTTATACTAGATTGAACTGTTAAATTGATTTTGTAGGATGCAGTGAATTTGATTTTTTTTTAACTTTTCCTCAGAATTGATGGTTTATCTTCCTTTCATGGTGTTTTGTATTTTTGAGGAGCCTCAGAACACTTAAGATATTGTAAGTGAGTATACAGTAGTGATAATTATAATGGACAAATTTTGTACTAGAACTTTCTACCACTTAAAGAAACTGCAGTAATGAATACACAAAAGTTGGTATTAAAATAAAGCGAATTTTAGTGGGGGAGATACACCATCTCTTTACTGTGGCACATTTATCATTGTATAATTTGCTGCTACATAAATCATAAGACATTTTAGGAAAAGTCAACCAGCCCCCAAACACACTTGCTTTAATGAGATGAATTCATTAAACTGCCTCTGAAGTGCAGTCTTAATCAGCTGCAGTGCGAATCCATGCGAAGATCAGCATTCGCTTCTTCAAAGAGTTAGGTCTAAGCAGAAACTGAATGTTTGTGGTAGATGACAGAATGGGGTTTCTCAGAATCCCCAGTGGATTGCAAGGCAGGGGGAGGAGATTCCTAAAGGTTGTACTTCTGTTTTATATACTGTCATATATCTCAGCAAAAGGTTGCCAAAAGATGGATAAAAGAAATGAATACATTTTGGAACAATTAGAATTTGGTGAGGTAACACATGAGGGAATATGTTAACAAGCATTCCAGATCTTTCTAGTAGACAATAAAATTGCCTATGAAAGAAACTTTACTGCATTGCCAAAAGTTTTTAGGACAGTGATATTTACTAGCCATCTACAGACCTGTTTGTTTTAACTTCCCACTCAATAAGACAGTGTTTATACTATTGCCTTTCAAAATCACTCATCCCTCCCACATATTTTTTTCGTGTTAATAATCTCTCAACTTTTCTTCAGAATGGAATAGAAAGTGTAGTGGTTTGGAATTCCAGAAAGGAAAGAGAAAATAGGACAGTTTATTGATAAGATGAGAGAAGAAAAGTGTCATACATAAGGGGGTGTGGTAAGACATGCCTAGTCATTTTGTTCTTTATACTTAAACATTAAGCCTAGATGTTTAATTTTTAGACTAATCAACCAAAAATGTGCCCTTCACAGAACTGGCTAATTTTTTAGCCAATTTTAATTTTTAAAGTAAATTTTATTTGAAAAAAAAACACCAGATGATACCATTGTAAGATGAAGCACTGCTGTTCTTTTCTTACCCCAAAGGAATTATTTATTTGATTGAAACAGGTCTACTGACATGCATACGCATAATGTCAAAGCAAATATTAATCTTTCTAAAGCTTCTTACTTGGGAGATTTTTTTTAGTTGTTTGAAAAAATATGCTGGGTTAGCAAAAATATTAGCTGTTATGATTACATAAGATAGCCCTTAATCTTGTGGCAGTATGTTAAAACCTTTATTCTGATAATGCCATGTCCATAAATTTATCAAAGAGTAGGGAGAATAGATTTATTAGTTTGTTATTCTAGCTTCCAAGATCTGTAAGGTTGTAGTGATAATGTCGTGATGTTATTGGTGGGCCAGAACTGATACCTGGGCATGAGGGGTGGGGAATGTTAATGCCAAATAGAATTATTGTTCCAGAGGAGGCTAACTGTCCTGTTTTTTTACTTTATTTTCATTAAAGAGGTGGACAGAGGGAAAAAAAACATTGCTGAAAATTGATGTTTTTGTTACCAAATTTTGTATCAAAAACGTTACTGGGTTTCAGGGACTGCAATTATGGTTCCAGGTATGCATATGCCTCTAGTTAACTATCCCAATCTTAAACTTTATTTACTTTATTTCTAAGCCAAATGAGATAATTTCATTCATACAGTTAGTTGATGGAATGAATAGAAGCTCCCCTTCACCCATATAATTACATTTATATGTCGCCCATCTTGTAGTCAAGCAATTCTGGGTGCTTATCTATGGAGAGGCCCATCCAAGCTTTTGCCAATTGTGCAAATGACTCGGTTTACTTTGACCCCCTACACCCACATGCTTCATATCAGATTTTTTTTTTCTGGAATAATATTTTTCCACATAATATTAGTACACAAAGCAAATGCCAGTGAAAAAAATTATTATTTACTTGTTTCTTTCATGGTGTTTACAACTAATTCTACTGAACAAAGGTCAAAACATTATTTAGAAGAAATAACATTTCACTTTCTAAAATAGATTTGATCTATATCCTTTTTTTTCCTACACTAAAGTGTCTAGAAGGATAATGGGAGCACCATTCCAAAACTGCATATACAAAACTATCTTTGTTTATCTGTCCAAGTGAGATTTTTTAAAGTGAGTTTTAGAAGATATATATATTTAATCTTACATTTTAAGGCACTGTTCCAATTATACTTTTTTACTGATAACTAAGAATTTCAGTTATCTAAGTTTTTGTTAATTGTATTTGAATTCAGTATATTTGCCACATTTTAGAATGTCATCATGTTTTTTCTCTTTTATCCTGGTTTGCCTAATTTTATTAAGTTTGCAATCTGGGGAAAACTGGTCTCATTAGTACCTCCTATATTGGAACGGATTAAAATGCCATTTCTTAAGCTTAGACCTTTCTGTGAATTTTGAGGTATAACTCCGCCCCCCCGCCCAAAAGATAACAGACCTGCATTGGAGAAAATATATTTTAAAACACAGAATGGAAGAAAATATGTCTAAAGTTCTGTGTGAAATGGCATTAAATATATTATTTAAATATATTATTATATATATAAATATATTATTTAAATGTAATTTTGTCCTGTTTTTTTTAAAAAAAAAAAACAATTTAGAAAAGAGGGTTTTATAAATTGTATGAATGATATACGCAAAGATAGCCTGATCCATCCCTTCCTAATGGCAGCCATTTAGAATGTAATACGACATTTGTATTAATGTAATAGTTGCATTTGTAATATTATATGAGGCTGTGTTACTAAAGAATTGGAGATAAATCCTAAAATTATCTCATCTTAGAGTTTGTGATAAAGTGAGTTAAATTCCAAATAAGCTGAAAGCAGTCTATTATCCATAGTATGTATTTGTGGTATATATTTTAGATCATTGAGGTGAAGTAATTATTTTAATGTCATGTGTACCCAGAAGGATGGGTGCACCTTTTATATATCTTTATAAAATGGACTGCAAAAAAGTCCCCCGCCCAAAGTAACAATGTATGACATTATGAAATAGACTATGTGAACATTTTTATCTCTAATCTGCTGCCACTGTTTTTTATGCTGAAGAACTCAGAAGTGGATAAATGATTAGACTATTTTAGTACAATAAAGTCCCAACTGTCCAGTCCCTCTTTATCTGTTGCAGGTACAACTTAATACAGCTGTTTGTCTGAATATAATATTACATCCCAGAATGACAGTTACTGAACAAACAGTATTTTACATCTTTGCTTCAAATTTAAAAAACAAACAAACAACTGACAAGCCTTTTTTTTTGCACTAAATAGATCTGCACAGGACGTTTTTCCCTCCATGTGGGTGCTCTCTTTCCTTCTCTTTTTTTCATTTCAGTGGGGTAACGTGGAGGCTTTTCTAAATTTGAAACTGGCAGGAGCTCAAAGTGAGGTTTCATCTAAAGATAAATATAGGCACTTGAGTGTGTCATTTTAAATGTCAGGTACATATAACATATGCTCTAAAAGGCTACTGCTCATTAAAACACAAATGTTTTTGAAAGAATTTTTTTTTAATGTAACTCTAGTCAAGCCACAAGGTGTTTTTCTCAGTTTTGTTTTCAGCTATCTTTGATTAAAAGATCGACAACCCATGCATTATTTGACAGTTGTTCAACAACAGATTTAAAAACAAGTTACTCACAGAAATTGCACTTGAAGCAAATTATATTTTCTTGATTTCCAGGTTAGCTTCAGATATCTTGATTGAAAGGTGAGGAGCCTTCAAGAGCAAAATTTTGCGGAGTCTGTCAAAGCTGAAATAAATCAATATATCAGCTCTAATAAAGAAATAAATAATAAATAACTGTGAACCAGAGTTAGCATTCATTGCAATACTGAACATAAACTTCTATTCTCGGAATATTTATTCTATAGTCAGTTTATTCATATTTGGTATATACAGTATATTATCTGTTAGATCTGTTTTTTAATCCTTTTTTTCCATCATAGGGTCTTTAGCATCTCAACAGTAACTCACTGTCTACTATTAGATAATAAATAGACAGAAATAGTGGTCTACCACACACAAGGTTGGTGTGGTAAAGAATGAGTAAGGTCAGTACAGCACATTACTATAAAGCTACCGAAGTGAGTAAGAAAAAATTTAAAATACTTTTTCAATATAACTTCATGCAACTGCTGTTTTCCAAATGTATGCAAAAATGAAATTTGGCTTACTAGAAAAGTTTTTATATTTTTTTTTAAAAAATCCTTTTTTGATAATGCACTTGGCTTTCATTTTTAGAAATGGTGTTCCACCTACAAATCCTCGATCTTTCTCAATGTATCTGTGTGAATTGAGGGTGGTTGGGTGTTGATTGAAGCCAGATAGTATTTTAAAGAGATTGGAAAAGAGATTACATTTTATTACCAGTATATATATTACATAATAATATAACAAATATATTATTATATATTTATTATATCCACAATCATTTCATATATATCCCCCTTTTAACTAACATTTAATATAATTGATTGTTTAGGTTGTAGATTGTTTCGGAAAGCTGCAAATGCAAGTATTAGAAGCAAATAAAGGATGGATTATATATACATACTTTCAAACTGTCTATTACAATCTTAAGCAAATTTACTTAAGAAAAAACCTCACTGATATGTCTCTGAGATTGTTAGTGCAAATGCATGTATGCAAATGTTTAGTTTATTACTATTGATTTTTCCTTAATGTATTTGTGGATAGATTGGGACAAAATCATTTGAATATGAGTTTCATTGAATTCAGTATGATGACAGCTGTCATTTTAATGGATAATAAATTTAGTTAATTTAATCTGCCTATAATCTTTATTTTGAATCAGTCTTTGATTAAATCTTTCTAGTGTTTATTGTTGAAACCAGGATATTATAATTGATATCCAGATAGCTGGAATTATCTCTCCTGATTTTGTTTTTCTAATCAAGCAATTTTATATCAAACTATGTTAGATGAATATAATAGAAAAATTATATTCAATTCAGTGACCAAGTTGTGTTTTCTTCCAAAATAAAAGCTGTATTTGATAGTAAACAATATATGAAAAAGGGATTCCTCTCTCCTGTAATAGATGCATGCATCTAAAATACTGGTTTTAAACATATTCAGAACTGACTTATTAAAAATTAATGTGGATCATAGAATAATAGTGCAGTCCTAAATGTTGCTACTCAGAAGTAAAACCTTTTGAGTTCAGTAGATAAGACCAAGGATAATCAGGGGGGTGTTTGTCCTAATTAGGCATCAATTCATGTGTTTTTGTACATATCAATTATTATATGTGATTTACTAATGTAACAATGTTCAGAATTCTCTGGTCTTTTCACTTTTAAAAATTGTTACTCTTAATAAGCAATTAATAAAATTGTTCTTTGTTACTGTTCTCAATTTAGCTTATTCCTAGATGAAAAATGGAATAATATTTTAATTGAACATTGATGTTGGCTTGAAAAAATAAACTTCAATTATTTGTAGTTTATTGTACAGATATTTATTATTTTCTTCTTGTACTTCAAAGTGTTGAAATTCTGGAGCATTTCAGGTTGACAGCAGAGCGCTTTATACATAATGATTATGCATGCTGAATTCTGTTCTTACTAAGATTGGGGGTAGGTAAATTGTATACAGTATGTGCACAGTAATACATTCACATTTTCAGTACACATTTTAAAAAACAAATGAGTCAAAACAATCTATATCATCTGCACTGTATTTTGCAATTTTAATAATGTGGGATGTTCAAAAAAGGGTGGAAGAACTCAGAAATATATTAAGATAAAGATACTACCAGCTTTCACTTTAAATTTTGGGACTTTGTCTCCACAGTCACTATTGTTGATTTTATTACATTGTGAATACAGTTTGCTAGGGGCACTTAATAGCCTACTTTCTGTTTCTTGAACGGATCGCAATGCAGCATTTATTATCACTGTATTATAATTGTATAGATAAATCCTTTGTTTTTCTGGCTTATTGGTAACAAAAGAAAAATGGGCTTTGGCTAAATAGTTATATCAGCAGCAGAAAAAACACATTGCCTTCTTTATTTGTAAGGCATGAGTTGATAAAATCTATGCATAGTTACAGTAACTTAGCTCCTCTGTATTTCAACTTGCACCTTCAAATGCATGCATACACTTACAAAATTTGTCATTCAGTTTATTTTACCTTGACAGACTGCTAATCTTTCATTAGTAATAATCCAAGAAAAACAGATAATGATTGGAGAATTAAAACCTTTCCTAAACTCAGCAACAAAGAAAAAGAAACCAGATTGTCGAATATCACGACCTCTGGGTTAGTTTGCTCTGAATTTAATTGCATTCACTTTTAGAATCCTGTTTTGAACATTTCAGAGACAGTTTAATTTAATTTTAACTTTAGTTATTAGAGAAATGGGAGCTTTAGTGAATAGTTTCAGAATGTGTCATTTTGTCTTACTCACTCCAAGACAGAGCGTGGGAGACCAAACTGTTTTAAAGAGTTGAATTTTTTAAAATAATTATTGCTTCAAAGTGTTGCTTGGCTGGGAATTGGATTTTCATAGTAGGTATTTTTCTTAAGTCATTGATTGTCTTTTTCTCGGTAGTATTACTTCTAAATTACAAAGAAAGTGGTTAGTTAGTTTGTTGTATTTCGGTTATTAACAGTTGTTTAGTGCAGAAAAAAAGAGATCAGGTAACTAGAAGTTAAACAGTGAAACTGTTTGTTTCAACTGGCCAAATTATTGTATCATTTTGTATTTGGTTTGTTTGATCTTTATTTACCTTAAAATAATATAATGCTTTTCCATACTTGATTAAAGTATGTTTATTTCTAAATATACATGTACTACTTCTCATGCTAAATATGAAAAGACTCCCAATAAGAGTACTGTAAGTAATTGTAAAATTACAGTAAAAATAGATTTTGAGATGTAGCTTAATTTAAGATGAAAACTCAGTTATGTTGATACTAAACTATTAATGTTTATATGAAGGATACAGATTGAATCAAACATTTTGAACTATTCAGAAAAAGGGGCAAATTATGGAAGTGCAAATTGCTTGACATTGATGTGGAATGCAAAAAATTAAATATACAATAGTTTAGGTTTCTTTGGATTCAGAAACACATTATCTACTTCTTATTTCAAGATTAAATTAACTTGAAAAATTAAGATCATTAAGCTTAATTAAGAAGTGTAGCAACCTTTTCTAAACTAGTACTTCCAAATGTGTTGAATTCAAAGCTCATCTACCCAACCTTCTCAAAAGTTGTGGCTTTCCACTGAATGAGTACACTGTACAGTACCTCACATATTGCAAGAAGTTTAGGAACACAATGTCTTCTGCTAAAAGCTTGACAAAAGTGCCCACAAATTATAGATAAAACTGATAAGAGAAGCAAACAATAGAATTACAATAAAACAGCACATTAAAAGCAGAAAAGACCACTAGAGGTTGATATATATATAGGTATGTGACTATATTGATGTTCTGCCTCTTTTCGCTTTTCATGTATGCGTGTGTGCACATACCCACACATAAATAAACGATTCCCCTCCTTGTTGATGAAATTAACCACTGAAAAGAGCCTCCAGTATTTAGATGTTGTTTGATGAATTGCCCTTATCAGAAAAGAAATGAATTCTGAGAACAACAGTTACACATGCAGCAATCTCCTTTGTGCTACAGTTCTCTTTGCTGAATATCTTAAAATGCTTCAAACATATTTATATTGAAGTTGGATATCATTCCTGTTTTCTGATTTAAATAAAATATTTATTCCACTTTTGATCGTTCAGTTACAACTATGATTACAAATTTAATTATCTGATATTTATTTTGGTATCCTCGTATATCTATCTTGTCTGGTGTAATTGAGGAAATAGCTAGTAATTAAAATGAAAAAACTACTGGTATATGATTACATTGTATTAATTATATATTTACATAATCAAAAACAGAAAACCCTTTTATATTTGCTATTTTTTTCATTACAAATCATTATCTAGAAACAAGGACACAAATATGCCAAACTATAAAGAAACAATAGTTTTCAACTAAAAGTTTGTAGTAAATAAAATGAAATAAAATGTTGTAGAATATAAAAATCAATATTAGATTTTTGTTTTCATTCTTCTACTTTAATCTTTGTTTTTACAAATAAATACAAATAACAGAAACCAAAACTTGATGACTTTTGGTGATACTAAATGAATAGCCCTTGGGGAAAATTTTCTTCATTTAACATGAGTCTTTCACAACCCACACTTGGTTTCGCTAGGAAAATTGTTTAACCTTTTCAGAAGCAAGAAGCCTTTGAAGTCTAGACATATTGCAGCATTGGTTCAGAATTCTGAGCTCTTTCCATGTGCCCATGAAATCCCCTAAAAACCAACCAAAGATATTCTGCATTGTGTTTAGGATGTAGGATAACTCTCATAATTCAGCACCCATAGTGTAGAATTTTATCCCCAATAAAAGAACAGTCGAGTTGCAGAGGAGAAAACATCTTCCCAATTTTCTTTAAGGAGGCAATGCTCCTCAGACAGGACAGTTTCCCTCAAGAATAAAAATAACAGTTGGAAAAAGTAAAGAATAATTAATCCCCAAAAGCTACATGAAAATTATAGAATATTGAAAGAAAAGGAAAACTTTTCTTAAAGATAACATTTTCTCTCTCAGACTCTCCACAAAGGGTTTAATGAGAGAGACGGAGAGAGATTATAGTATTCCACAATTTACTGGGAATGGGTATAACTTTTTATTCCCTTTCTAACCCATTAGATGTTGGATTGTCCTATCCATATTATAAAATAAATTCTTATCTTTCATTTAGTTCCTTCAGTTTGGCAACTTATATTCATGATCAATTTTATTCCAGGAACAAAGCATTTTATTGATGGGACAACGGCCTTTATTCACAACAAAAATATTACAATTATATTTGTAATATTTAATACCAATTGAGTTTTAAATGAACACAAATCTTGAATAGCACCTTATTTTTAAGAGGCATAAATACATTTCTTTCTGGGAATAAAGCTAATTTAAAAAGTGGGTTTGTGGGATCTTCGATCAGCTACTACTGGGTTTTGGGGTGCTTCTGAAACCTGCAAAAACCATTTGATAAGAGATAACAGTAGTATAGCAATTCTATCTCTGGGAATTATTCCTGTATTTTCTATGCCAACTTCAGCCCTTTAAAATGTTATCT
>JANHFJ010005094.1:24354-34825 GCA_032468195.1 Cerberus rynchops
AGCTGAAAGGCAAAAGGGAACTAAAGTTGTTCTCTCCCATATTTGGGTAACCAAGTATCTCCTCACAAAAACAAACAAACAAACAAACAAACAAACATACATACATACATACATACATACATACATACATACATACATACATGGATCTGACATGAAATTTTAAGTTCTCCTTCACTAGAGAGGTCATCAAATTGAGACTAGCTCATTATTTATCAGAGATGCTGTATTAGATCTTTTAAGATCCTTTTCAATTTTGTGATTGCACTGAATTTGGTACTGGAGAAAAATGTTGATAATTCCTTACTCTGCGAGTAAAATAAAATATTCACTACTAGTTAAAGTAAACCAGACTATACATTGAAAGCTCTACTAAGAAAAGTAAATCTTATATATTTTGCCTATACAATGTAGAAGTAAAACTCTCTGGAGAAACCCCAATCATAAAAGAGGCCAAGAGCAGACAAGATAGTTATTATCACTGATGACATAGGCATAAGTTTAGGAACACAAAAAAGCAATTACTGACAGATAATCCTTAGGAGATCAACGCCTTTGAGATAAAAAAAAGTTGGAAGCAATTGAACAGCAATAATGCATCTGTCTTGGGGCTGCAGTTTCTGAAATGAATTTGCACAATTAAAATGTATAACTTATAATTTACCAAATGAATGAGTCTGACAACAATGGTTGGAAGACCCATGGAGTGTAAATACCATTGTACCTCCTGTTTATGTATTAAATACCAGACAAACCATGATATTTTGGTGTCTGACTATGTTTGAATATGTAAGTGACAAGTGCAGCTCCTTGGCAAAGATGGAAAGACTCATTTTCTTTTATATCCAGTTTCTGACATTCTTAACAATGCTTAAGCTATTGAAATTAAATTCATCAGTATACAGATATCTAACCTTGGTTTGAATGGTAGTCTGATACATAACATTATCCATCACTGGTTGGCCAAATGAATGAGGGCAGGGGATGCTTTGGTTGGAAGCACAAAGTTATGTAATTCTTCTTGCATTACTGATTTTCACCTGAAAAATGTTCCCCAGATAATTTTAAAAGCTCCCAGCCCACTCAGGCTTCAAAACAGGAAATGACCTTATCATGAAAAGGCAAACAAACCTGTATTTTGTAGGGTACAATGAGTACTGAGTTTAGAACTCCCCTTTTGTCTTTTGGTTTTTCTCTTCATGTGTCTGTACATCCTTAGGCTCTGATTTGAATTATACCATTATTGAGATAATATGCAAAGTCTAGCTTTTGAAGTGCACTTTTATGTTTTATGTTTACCTTGTTTACTTGTCTCAGGCCCAACTGCTGCACGATACTGGTACACACTTGCTCTTGAGATAAATAGCACTATGAGACCAAGACCTAAAAGAATTATCATCCAGCTTTAAAAATACCTAGTTAGAATTATATCACTTGTTTGTATTTTGTGCTGTTTTATTACATTAGAGTGGTGTCTAGGATGAAAGCAATAGTATGGGACAAGTAGAGATTACTGTCAAAATACATAAGAAAAATTGAGCTACTGAGTTTCAATTTAAATGTGGGAAGATGTGACTAGAACATTTCACAGAAAAAAATCCAGAATGTGGAACTAATGATACATGTAACCACAAAGCTGATGCGATCTCCATTTAGTATACTCAATGTTTAGGTAAGAAGCTCAGCTCATGTCTATATTTTAATTATTTTATTGTTATTTGCGAGGTTCTAAATTGTAGGGGCAAGTTCTCTGTGAGGGCAAGATGCTTTGTAGTGGGATTGCTTCATGTCTTGTGCAGCTTTCCCATTTTTCTCCTCAGTGCATTTCCTGTAATAAGGAAAAATATTAGAAGAAATCATAGGGAAACAGAGTACAGCGTGAAAACAGGGCAATTGCTGTTTTACTCGTCTTAAATTGAAACTTTGGCTTATCTAGTCCAGTTCTATCTTTCCTTACCAGCAGCAGCTTTCCAGAGAGTTGTTTTTTTCCTTCAGAATTGTCTTATAAAATCCTTTTAGCTGTGCCTGGCAAAGCATGTTCCCTGCTTTTGAAAGGCAACAGAAAAATGAAGAGCCGGTGCCAAGAGACTGGCAACCCAGCACACCCACATCTTTTGAACCCAAGTCATGTGGGAGTTACTTTGTAGAAAGATAGAAAGCTGTCTCATTTTGACTCAGTCCTTGTAGTGGTTTCTGTATTTTCTAAATTGTCTGGCCACATTCATACAGTATTCATGAAGGAAAGACCCTAATCTGAATATAACAGTGGTAGTAACAATATTAAGCAGGTCATGGGACTCCGTTAACACCCACACCAATGCACAATGAAGATTTCAGGAGTTTTTCTATATCACGGCAAGTATCTGAAACTGGAATTTGCTGTCATGAGACCCAGGACTGTCCCCAGAATATGATTACCAATTATATTATATATCGGCAGTTATATAATATGATTAGCAATTATATTGGCAACCCAAATACTAGCTGGTTCACGCATTTCACTGAACTGCAGCTGTTTTAATCAGAATTTGTTCAATAAACTATAGCTTTCTGGGTTCACCAGTTACATTAAGCCATAAACCATAATGGATAGTCGACAGTGTCTGGCATGTCAAATAAAACAACCAGCATGACATTTGATTCCAGTCATTGTTAGCTTTACAATGCATAAACTTCTGTTTTAACTGAGACAGATGAACTGACCTCATTCTAGTGATAGCAATCTGCTTAATAGAATAGGGAGAAAAGGGAGCCAAAAGTGATAGGCTCCAAAAGAAAAAGGAAGCTGAAATCCCATTGCAAGGTTTCTTGCTACATTCTGTCAAGCACACTGCATATATCTCCAGTTTGATGAGACATGAATAACAGTCTCCCATACCCTAATCACCTCTAGATTGCACTGCTGTAATGCACTGTACTTTGGGCTGCCCTTGAAGAGTATCTGGATGCAGTGGTGAAATATATAGTGAAGATAAAGGATGCAGTGGTGTGGGCAGTTGTCTTTGCCCCTAAGACAGCATATGTTTCACCTCTGCTTTGGTTGTCAGTCTGCTTCTAGTTCAACTCAAGGTGCCGTTTTTGATCTTTAAAGCCCTTCCTGCCATGGGGTCAAGTTATATGTGGGATTGTCTCTCCTCTGTTAAATCAGCCTACCCAATTAGATCTGGCAGAAAGCTATGGATTCCATCAACTGGGGTCTTGCATTTTTTGGGTCCCAGAAGGCGGGTCTTTTTCACCCACCTTGTGAACATTCTGTCATCCTCCAAGTTAGGCTAATTCCATCCCTGCTATTGTTTAGGAAATCCCCCAAGACTTAGTTATGCCATCAGGCCTGTGGGTCACAAGGAACTGGAGACATTCTTAGATGGCTTCACTGAAGGTGATATTCTTGCTCTCTCTTTGTATATTTTAAATGACAGTCTTGGTTTTAATGATGACTTTTTATGTTTTTATAATGATTGCTTTTTATCCATCTGTTGTTTTATTGAATTGTTGTATGCCAGCCAGAGTTGCAGGTGTGAGGTAAGTTGCTATGTAACTATCATGCTTATTTGAAATAGCATGTGCAAGCTTGAGTTAGCAGTGATTCTTGGTCATATTTTTGGCATATTGGCACATGCTCATGCTAAGCTTCAACGAGGGCTTCTGCTGAATAGTGCATCATAGCTTTGGGGAAAATCCCAAGTTTCTTTGAAATCACACTTGGTCAGTACATCAATTACAATAATGACTTAAGTGCAAGAAAGAGAAAAACAGGAAGGGTGTTTTACATCAGAATATTATTTGATCTTATGGAGTAGATTTGTTGAATACATTCAGGGAAGTGAAGCTTTAATTATGAATGAAAGTGTTTATGTCAAAAACCATGGATGTCTTTTAGATTAGTACTGCTTAAGGCTGAATACATATACCAAATTGATTTGAAATATTTTAGGAGCAAGTAGTAAGCAATTATAGATAAGGCAGGCAGAGAGCCAAAAGGTGCAAATCCACACATGCACTAGTAATATTTATAGGGCAGCAAGATCTTGTCCGAGAGTGTTCACCTCAAGTCCAAAACAGAGGACCAATAAACATAGTCCATAACAATCCAAAAGTCCATTTGATTGGGAGGTTCTTTAGCTGCATTAGGGTTGAAGAGCCAAGGTTCAGGATGCAAACAGGCACATATTCGCAACAACAAGGTTTAGCTTAACTAAAGGCATGTACATCTCTGCTTCTGGAGATGCAAAACAGAGCACCTTTGTTCAGCATTTGGCAGGATGGTCTTTCAGAATTGGGACTCCTGTCAGCTGTCTTCTCCCACGCCAGCTTCAGCTGACTGCTGGCTGAGTCAGCCTCACATGGTTGATTGCTAAAGTTGACTACTTTGGGGAGCAGGTCTCTCAGTCTCTGACTTCTCTAAGTCAGAGGAGATCATAAAGTACGTTCATATGACTATAGGAATTCATGCATTATGTGATAGATATCATCATCCTCACCATCATCAGAGTTGGAGGTCTTCTAGTCCAATCCCCTGGTCAATCAGGAGACCCTGTACCATTTCAGTCAAATGAATGCCCAATCTCTTCTTAAAAGCCTCCAATGATGGAGCACCCACAACATCTGAAGGCAAGCCATTCCACTGATTAATTATAGCTCATAGAAACATGCCTTGCATCAATGCATCTATTTATGCATCTACAGTGCATTCAGAAAGTATTCAGACCCCCTTCACTTTTGTCTATTTTGCTATGCTGCAGCCCGATTCTACAGTTGTTGAAATTCATTTTTCTCATTAATCTGCGCTCATTACCCCATAATGACAAAGTGAATTTTTAGAAATGTCTGTAAATTCATTAAAAAGAAAAAACTGAAATACCACATTGGCATAAGTAACCCTTCACTCAGTACTTTGTTGAAGCACCTTTGGCAGCAATTACAGCCTTGAGTCTTTTGGGGTATGATGTGACAAGCTTTGCATACCTGGATTGGGGGATTTTCTGCCATTCTTTCTTGTAAATCCTCTCAAGCTTACTCAGATTGTATGGTGACCATCAGTGGACAGCCATTTTCAGTTCCCTCCAGAGATGTTCAATAAGATTCAAGTTAGGGCTCTGGCTGAGCCACCCTAGGACATTCACAGAGTTGTCCCTAAGCCACTGTGTTGTCTTGGCTTAGGATCATTGTCATGTTGGAAAGTAAACCTACCAGTCTGAGGTATTGAGCACTGTGGAACAGATTTTCATTTGTTACCTTTACTTTGTTCCATTCAGCTTTCCCTCAATCTTGACCAGTCCATGCTGCTGAAAATGTCCCCCACAGCATGATGCTGCCACCACCATGCTTCACTGTTGGGATGATATTGGGAAGGTGATGAATAGTGCCTGGTTTCCTCCAGACGTAACATTTAGAATTGAAGCTAAACAATTCAATCTTGGTTTCATCAGATGAGAGAATCTTGTTCCTTACAATCTGAGAGTCCTTCTTGTGCTTTTTTTTTGCAAACTTCAAGCAGGCTTTCATGTGTTTTGCACTGAGGAGAGGCTTCTATCTAGCCACTTTGCCTTAATGCCTAGATCAGTGGAGGGCTGCAATGATGCAGGTTGTCCTTCTGATTGTCCTATCTCCACAAAGGATCTCTGGAGCTCAGTCAGAGTGACCATTGGGTTCTTAGTCAACTCTCTTACTAAGGCCCTTCTCCCCCACTTGCTCAGTTTGACCAGGTGACCAGCTCTTGGAAGTCTTAGTTGTGCCAAACTTCTTCCATTTGAGAATTATGGAGCCAGTGTGCTCTTAGTGCAACAGAAATATTATTATAGCTTTCCCCAGATCTGTGCCTTACAATAATAACCTTGTCTCTGAGCTCTGCAGACAGTTCCTTTGACCACATGACTGTTTCTCAGCTACAGTATGCATTGTCAGCTATGTGGCTTTCTATAGAGAGGTGTGTGCCTTTCCAATAACAAGAACAGCTTTTTCCCAAATGCCATCACTCTGCTAAGCAAATAGTTCCCTCAGCACTGTCTAACTATTTATTAAGTCTGCATTACTATTGTTCTCATTGTCCCACCCATCCCACTATGACTATAACTTGTTGCTTGTATCCTTATGATTTATATTGATTATTGTCTCCTGATATGATTCGACTGCTTATTTGTACCCCATGACTATTGTTGAGTGTTGTATCTTGTGATTCCTGATGAATGTACAGTTTCCTTTGTTGTATACTGAGAGCATATGCACCGAAGACAAATTCCTTGTGTGTCCAATCACACTTGGGCAATAAAGAATTCTATTCTATTCTATTCTATTCTATTCTATTCTATTCTATTCTATTCTATTCTATTCTATTCTATTCTATTCTATTCAAATGTCACAGAAAAAAGATAGTTGCTTAGGTAACTGAATCCATAACCTGCCTATTCTATTAGATCTGGTGGGATAAGCAGATGAAATAGGGAAGAGATAGTCCCTCAAATCCCATGCTGTGTAGGGCCTTATAGGTCAACACCAGCATCTTGAATTGGACCTGGAAACAACTGGTGACCATTGCAGCTTATGCCACAGAAGAATAACATGTGTTATATCAGAACACACAAAACTATTCATAGCTGACAAAAACCAGATCCCAAGGGCCAGTTCAAAAACCAAGTTCAGGTGAGTGCTGCAAAAATCATACCACTAATGAGACAATTGAGCAGCTCCTGTCCCCTGCCATCTTACCAGTTTATTTTAATTAATTGATTTAATAAATTAAGTCCACATACCTTAAAGTTAATAAGGTTGTGAATCTTGATGATAAGAGGATATTAGGTGCAGAAGAACCTTAGGTCAGTTTCGACCTAACTGTTTTGTAAGCCAGAAGTCTTTAGCTTAATCTGTTTGAGAAACTCTTCCAAGGACAATAGTGGAAAGACCTCTCTGCCCAAAATTCTAAAGCTACTTCTTAATAGTGGATAAATCTAGTCTAGATGGGTTAGATGTCACAGACTTTCTTTTTTTCTGTAGGATGATTATTTTTACTAAGTACAGGCTATCTTTCTGGAGATTCTTTTGTATTTTTAGTAGAAGGAAAAGATAATATACATACCAGAGCTTTATTTATGCTAAGGGATTTACCAACAAAACAAAAGCCCTGGGAAAAGGACAACATATTTTACAGCTGTTTACGGTATTTCACCAACTGAGCATAGAATATTCTTAGATATATAGAATGTTTCCATCTGTCCTATGAAGTTGAAATATACTTATATTACGAATGACAGGCCTGATTTAAAAAATGACAACATTCATTTTTATATGTTTCCTCTTCCATGTATTGAAATAACATTGGCCTTAAATATTAGCTTGGTGTAATTATGGCCTGAAGTACAATGTTGCTGTCTCAGCAGTCTAATTTTCCAGATGGAAGTATTCAACTAGTTATGCTTTTGTAGTGCCACAGATGGAGTCAGAGAGACTAGATTGCAGACAGCAGAGATGATGGCTAAATTAGGCAACAACTGGATCCTGAACAGGTGCTTCTGGATTGGCAATGGCAGGTGCCTCCCACAGGGCTGCATCTTTATCCTTCTATTGCCCACCGTATCTCATCAAAGGCCAAATGGAGAAGGGGAAATTCAAAGCTATTTCCCACAAACTAAGCTAAACAAGTTTGGCAGCCATTTTGGCAGCTGTTTTCTTACAACCAGAGCTTCCTTGTGCATCCTTCTCTTCAATGTATATGCTGGGTCACCTAAAAAAAATAAAGAAAAGGGAAGATATTAGATTTTAATTTAAAAAGTACACTTCAGGACAGATTATCTTTCACTGCCTCTTTGTCACCCTATAGGACTGGCCCACAAAATGTGAAATCCTTTTGATGGAAATGAACTTACACCACACAGGAGAGATGGTGATGACTTGGAAGTCCTAGTATAGCTGGACCTCCCAGCCAAAATCATCAGAGAAGAGTCGAAAAGATGAAGAGATTTGGTGTATTGAGGAGAAAAGTGCTCTTTGAACCCCTGTTGCTAGCAATTAGTACATTATCAATAGCAAAAAAAAAAAATCAGGCCTGAATGTCTTTGTTTCTTCTAGTGTTTTTTTTTAATGTATGATCTAATGAGAGGTACTGTGTATTTGGTTTAATTGTTTATAATGTTCTTTCAATGATATAAATGATTCCAAGACTACAATAACCAAACATACCCGTCTGGAATTTTTTAATGGGCAGTTATCCTCCATGTTATTGGAGTAGCCAAACTTATGTCACCCCTGATACTTCTTTGCTACCTCCCATGCTCTCCTGTTTCTTTCATTGGAAAACTAGCCTCACTTGGCATCGGATAATTCTTCTAAGCACTTGCAGCCCCAGTCTCCCTCCTCATGAGTTGCTCTTGCACACGGATACTTACATTTTGATCTAATTTCCAATGAGCAAAAATTGGCTGACACCACCGAGCCAGCCTTGGAAGCTTTTTCCTGGGTAGTTTCTGGATGTGAGATTAGTAAAACATCTCAAGGTTATAGACTAAATTGGGAAGTAGAAATACATTCTGGAAAAAGGCGGTGTCAAGCCACCTCTATAGTGTTGCCAGGAAAATGATGATTGCACCCATGAATTCTTCAGGAATAGAGCTTGTTTCAAAAAGAAGTTATTTTTTATTTCAGCTTAGTGAAGAGATAAGTTGACCCTTCCTTGATGCTTGCTAGACTCCCACATAGGCACATAGATATTTTAGAAAATAGAATTTGTGGATGATACAGTCAAGTTCTTTGTTTGAAAAAGGGCCAAGAAAAAACCCCCAAAAGATTAAAAAACAGGAGTGATAAAGAGCATTGTAGGATATTATGAGTATTGCAGAAAACAACCTCACCATGACATCTTCTCAAAATTCCAAAGAAGCTCAGAAAAGACTGCCTTCCTTTGGCTTAGTGTATCTATGGTAACTCAAAAAGGCATATATCAGCATAAATCCAGACAAATAAGAGCATAGCAGCCTGAATGATCTGAACCAAAGTCTATCTAATCTCTCAACCTCCTTTCCCGGAAGTTCCAGTCCCAAATGAACTGAAGGGAAAGGCTGTCCTAAGTCATTGGCTATCCCATGATTTTTTTTACCATTGTATTCCCTAAATTCAGCATTAAGTGTTGTGACTTAAGGTTTTGTAGACTGTACAGGAGCACATTGCATGTGCTTAAAAAAAAAGTATCACAATAGTGAATGCTGTAAAAAAAAAATGTCGAGAGTTATCATCCCCATTTCTTAATATATCACATTTCCAATCCAGTTGCTGATGGTGGAAATAAAGAATATTTAAACTGAGCTCTGTACATAGAAAGAAATTTTGCCATTGTTCTTGCTTAAATTTGACAATGTGTTGCAAAGTGGGTATATTTAATTGGCTTTCAGAACTCCAGATAATACTGTTCTGTCTTATCACATGAGGCTTAAACATTATTGTATATCTTTCAATTATACAAACAAATTCATGAATCGAAGAATTTACATTCATATCTAAATATGAGTGAAAGAAGATCAACATGCATCAAAGTAATTCTTCCTTCTGCTTTGTTTTTTCATATCTGTTGCCTGAGTTAGCAGTTTCTTAGAAAAGGGAGATCCAAGTGGATGAAATGTATCAGATTTGAACAAAGCTATCTTGGGTATACCTAGGTATCTCAGAAGGCCACAATTGTCTGGCTTCTACAAAGTTTTCTCTGTCAATCACATTTTCCTGAGAGTTTTGGTTAGAACTGTTTCTAAGGCCTGAATTTTATGAGATGTTAAAAATCTATATTCCAGAAAGAGCAATGCACCAAAGCTATATGGAATAGCGAGCAATCACAGCTAATAAGTTGGTAGGTTGTCCATTAGATGATTCTGAACCACTGAACAGTTGGTAGCCTCTTTTCTTTTTGTAAAATATGAATCAACCCTGGCAGTCCTCATGAAACTAGTCCGGATGGACAGACAGACGGACAGACAGATACTGTGATCTTATATAATGAAATGGGACTTTCCTACTTAACCTTACTCAGTATGCCCCCAATATAATCAGTTGTTGAGTAAACAGTCGTACATCTGTTGCAGATGGACAAGCTACAGCTACTCAAATTGCCTACTGCTGCAATTTCAGCTTTAAACTTTAATGCCCAAAACATGAATAACTTTTTGCAAACAAGGCACAGATCTGATTAATGATGCTGGCTTGCCAATTGCCATATTTAACAACTACTCCCCACCCTGGCTCTTAAACTAACAAAATAAGCAAATTTCAGCACTAAATTATAGAAGAGTGTCAGAGCTTAACAAACTATAGTCTGAAGGATGTGGTAAATAAGCTTTCATGGTCCCACTGGATGAAGAGATTCAACAGACATGTACATTTAGCTTTCTGTTCTGTGGTATTTGCCAACATTTTATTTGGTAATTCATACAAGGAGGAATGAGTGTGATTACTTGTTTAATTAACCATCTAAAGCAGTGTTTCTCAACCCTGGCAACTT
>JANHFJ010005094.1:52538-63520 GCA_032468195.1 Cerberus rynchops
ATCTGGAAATGCTGAGGTTTTCCTAATTCTCAACAAATTTTGGTCCCCCTCAACAACATATGTGGCAAAATGTTACAGCTATGTGTAGAAAAGAAGTTTTAGCAGGCTTATTTTTCCATAGCTAAGCCCATTGTTATCCTCCAAATTGTAATCTTATCATGTATACAAGCTGTTCCATATAAATAGCCCCATGTATATTTTCAGTAGTTTCAGCTGAAACCCGTTAAGAGCAGATGTGCCTATGGTTTCCTGGCAAGGCCTCCTCTGAAAAGTATTTTTCCGTTAACAGCATTCCACCATCCCATTCCAACCCTTTTCCTTTCTGTTCTGGGAGTGGGAGAGAAGAAAGGAGGGAAAGAGTTTCATTCATCATTAGAATGATTCTTAAATGTTTTTGAAGCTGGTTTGATTTATGACACTTGACTTCTGGCGTTTAAGAACTTTGAGTGCTGGGCAAAAGATACCCAGAAATTTGCTAGGGAGGTCTTTTCTCCATCTTTCCCTATCATGTTGCAGGCTCAGTATTCAAGGCTGAAAAAGATTTCGTGCAAAGGAGATCATTGATCAGATTTGCAGCCTGAAGATTTGGTTCATTATTTGGTTCATTATTTTTTTTGAGGTAGCATTGTTCTCCTTTTCTCTCTTCATCTACACCAGTGTTTCTCAGCCTTGGTGACTTTTAGATGTTTGGACTTCAATTCCCAATTTTGCTGGCTGGGGAATTCTGGGAGTTGAAGTCCAAACATCTTAAAGTCACCAAGGTTGAAAAACACTGATCTACACCCTTCTGCTGGATCCAGCAAAAAAAAAAAAAATGGCAAAATTTCACATGCCTTGATTGGCTATAGTTATGTTTAATCTTATTGCGCAAGCCAGAGTCATGCCTTGTTTGAACAATTCCTGGTTTTCCTTCCTTTTAAAACTGTTTTTTTTTTTTTGCCCTGCATCTTTGCAGATTGGTTAATGGATTAGGACACAGAAACCAATAGGATAGGAAGGAAATTACACCACAAATACCAAGTTTGCATTCCAAAGTAAACCATGATTTCAAACTGGCTTGCTATCAAAACCAAGCTAAAGTTTGTTTAATTACATTATCACACTATGCTATGCTGAAAAAGATAAATTAATAGATTTAGCACAGAGTATGAATTTTAGTCAGTGTCGATATAAAGCTGACACTCTTTCTTCACTATAAATTAAGGAATTTGCATGGTCTTACAGTTAACTGTACAACATGGTTTACAAACCTAATTGACAAAGCAGAATAAGAGTTTGAATCCCTCTTTTCTCTAAAAAGAATATTCTATGTGTCAAAGCTTAGAGCAACAGTTCTGGCTTGATCTCCTATTTTTACAACCTATAACAGTTTGAAAGAGGGCATTTCATGTTAGACGTGTGACTCCAGTGTAGTTGACTTCTTAGAGAAGTAGATATAAGCAGAAAGTTACGGACATAGTCTTTTTCCTTTGCTTCCCTTTCACTTTTGTCTATGAGATTGTTAGGTTATAAGAGCCATGGTGGTGCAGTGGTTAGAATGCGCTACTGCAGGCAACTTCTGCTGATCACTGCCTGACAGTAATTTGGCACCAGGCTCAAGGTTGACGCACTCTTCCATCCTTCTGAGGTTGGTAAAATGAGGACCCAGATTGTTGGGGGCAATATGCAGGCTCTGTAAACCACTTAGAGAGGACTGTAAAGCACTGTGAAGCGGTATATAAATCTAAGCGCTACTGCTATTGCTACAGTATCTCTGGCTCTTCTTTCTTTGCTACCTAGAAAGGCCTGCACCCATGCACACACATACACATGGAACCATTTGCTTGCTACGATCCTCATGATAGGATTTACCTTACTAGGCTTAGCTTTTTTTCCTATATGTATATAAAAATCTATGTTATATAAACAAAAGCTAGAAGTAGCGCAAAGAGCCATGGAAAGGTACATGCTCGGCATTACAAGACAAGAGAGAAAGACCTGCACATGCATTAGACAATGAAAGTATACAATATCATCAAAGAATTAAAATGGAAATGGGCTGGTCACTTAGCAAGAAGAACTGATGGTAAATGGATCAGGGCAATCATAGAATGGATCCTACTTGATAAAAAGCTTCCATAAAACAAGATGGATCAATGACATCAGCAAGTATTGCGGGCCCAACTGGCAAAAGAAAGCTCATAACTATGTTAGTTGGAAACATGCGGAAGAGGCTTTCAACCTGCCGTTGATTGACAATGGCTAATGTGATATAAATCTACTTCATTAATTCTTAGATTATTCCTATTTCCATGAACATTCTTTCTTCTCTCTCAAATTCACAGCAAAATAGCTGAGAATTTTACAAGTAGAATCCCATTTTTGGTGAGGGCACCAGGTTGGGGAAAATGGTGATAAAGTTACCTGTGCAAAACAGATACGATGTTGCTTGTACTTGAGAGGCACGTTTGATTGAACAATTAGGTTGTTGAATTTAGTAAGCAAACTGGCTGTTAGTAAACTCTAAAATGTGAGTTTTTCTGCTAATTTACAGTAGTACAGATTATTGACATTTAGATTTATAAGTATTTTTTGATCAGAACGTTTCTTTTTTTTTATTTCCAGATTTCCCAGATGACACACAGATTCATTTCTTCCCTTGCATCATGCAGCCTCTAAAGTATATGCTTTCACCTAGAACAAGCAACTCCCTTTTTCACTGCTTGAGAACAGATGATATTTCAAAAGAGGTACTTCCCTATGTCTAAAAATATAATGAAATGTGCAAAGAAACGTATGAGTGCAGTAATGTGGGGAACATAGCAGAGGTGCTTTTCCTTGTTCAAAAAATGCAGATGGTGTGTCAATCAGCAATGAAGCTGGGTCTAATTGCTTCCAAGGAAATGGCCGATCCTATTACTCATGGTACAGTTTCAGTTGTGTTCTAACATAACAGAATGAGATCACACAGTAAATTTTATGCACTCTATGTCTTTGAATAGTTGGTACATGAGATTTTGCTTCAACTTTATGTTCATATTTTGGAAAGTTATAAAATTACATTTCATTATTCAGTTGACAACTTTTTTAGTCTGATTCAAGTTTTTAGAAGAGCAGTTTCTGTTTTTCAGCTATAAGTTGGCACTAACTAGTAGATGCTTGTGCTTAATGGTATGGAAGATATGGCAAGTAGTGTAGCATTCATGGATCTTTCTTGAATATTGTACTTAAGAAAAATTGATAACAGAGATTGTTATCTAAGCATTAAATCAACAGTTCTTGTTAACATGGGAAAGGGATTATCTAAGTGATATATATACTCAAGATGACTTGTTG
The DNA here is from genome assembly GCA_032468195.1 of Cerberus rynchops. Classification (NCBI taxonomy): domain Eukaryota; kingdom Metazoa; phylum Chordata; class Lepidosauria; order Squamata; family Homalopsidae; genus Cerberus; species Cerberus rynchops. The sequence continues at coordinate 55,854 of JANHFJ010005094.1, forward strand.
TGGATTAATTTGTTTTAGCATACCATAATCTTAAAGCTAGATTACTTTTTTGTACTTGTTTTTTTTAAGTCATTGAAAAATATCAAGAGTTGGATAAAAGTAGGAATGTGGAAAAGTAAAATGCTGGTGGCAATAAGAAATGGAGTAGGTTCACAAATTTGTTAAATCAAATACCATGTTCTGGTCCAATAGAATATTACCCAATTGTTAAATTGGGATAACTGGAGGAGGGGTAAAACTGCTGCATTTTTGTTGTTTTACTGCTTTATCTAAGGTATACTATAATGTACCCTATTTAAAATAAAATTATACACATTTAGGAATTAGATTTTGTCATGTGTGTCTTTCAGGACTGCTTCTTGTCAATCATAAAAGGTATGTTGCTTATGTTTAAAGCCATTGGTTCAGCTTGGCAATATGCCCATTGTCCATATACCAACTTGTTCAAAATCCTTCCCTGAAAGGAAGACTGGATGGAAACAATGACTTCCTGAAGAAGGATAATATACAACCACCTCCTTCAAGGCAATAGGACCACTGTCTCCCTCAAGGAGAGATACCACTGTATGGATCTAATCATACTTCACCTCCCATTTGTCCTTCCCAAAGCTATGAGGGGCATACATCCCAATAAATAAATGGCTGAAAACAATGCTAACTATAATCCAATATAAAATGCTGTTATACTGATGTGTATGTGTGTAGTCCCTTTGGGTTCATACTGTTATGCAGTACATCTGTGGACATGGAGGTGGTTCTACAGCCCCAGCCTGGAAGCACAGAGTTCTAGTAGAACCAATAGAACAGTGTTTCTCAACCTTGGCGACTTTAAGATGGTTGGACTTCAACTCCCAGAATTCCCCAGCAAAGCTGGCTGGGAAATTCTGGGAGTTGAAGCCCAAACATCTTAAAGTCACCAAGGTTGAGAAACACTGCACTAGAAGTACATTTTTGTAGTAACTGTGGGTGTTATTCTGTGATGCCAATAATGGTTTTCTGTCAATTTTCTATAATACGCAGCTAGCTCAGAGCCTGGCTAGCCCTGCTGATACCAGAGTCAGTGTTTTTATCCAAAGAGAAAGATACATTTGATTCATTCTTTCCCATTGAAAAATGTCTCCCTGTAGAAAGTGGTGACTTCTATAGTTCTATCAATTCACACAATCAATGATGAGTGTTTGATTTTGGTATTTTGGTATTGTTGTTGTTTTGTTTCAAAGGCACTTCTCCTGAATATTTCCAAAAGGAAAGAAAAAAAGGATAATTCAGCCAGAGGCAGGAGCCAAAACATCACTGTAGAATCATCATCAGCCAATATAGGCTCCTGTAGCGTATGACAGGAATGAACAAATTACAGATTTGTTTGGCTCTGTTGTGCTGGTTTTTAATTGGTTCCCTGAGAGGTCGCAACTACAGCCAGATGAAAAGTAGCCCATTTAGAATTAAAGCCCAGAAGTTTGCTCTGAGTCCCAAAAATAACACTTTCATACAAAAATATATTAGTTCTCTCTGTACCTCATTAGCATTCTCATTTTGTTCATCGTATTCTGATACTATGTCCTGGCTGATCAACCAAGACTTTCCAATTTATCTTCTTCCCATTCTTGGTGAAAAAGGCACATGTAAGATATACTTGGTCAGGAATATAAGGGGAACAAAGATTTGGCACGTACCCATAGTTTGGGTATTTCTGCAGTTCAACTAAAACTCTTCCATAAAGTGATATTTGTCTGTAGGTCAGTGTTTTCAACCTTAGCCACTTTTAAGATATGTAAACTTCAACTCCCAGCTTGCTGGATAGGGAATTCTGGAAATTGAAGTCCTTAAAACTGCGAAAGCTGATAAACAGTGCTGCAGTGAGACCAGAAGCCTAGGATCATATTCTGAGATTAATCACTCCGATCTTCTTCATGATAACATCCTTTCCCTCACCACATACTCAGCCTACACTTTTCTCAGATCTTGAAGTGTGAAGGGCTTTTTCAACGTTCAAATTCAAAGAACAAAAGAGAGGGGGGAAATAATTAAGAGAGGAAAAACCTCAGCCGGGGTATTTAAACTCTTATATGGTTATTCGTTGTTGTTGGGTTTTTTTTGTTGATTCTAGCAAATTTTTTTAAAGTAATTTGAACTTTACAAATACTGATTCAAATTTATTTAATGTTTAAGATATATGTATGCCTTACACAAATTGTAATATTTGTATACAGATATACATTATATACATTAATAATTGAAAATTGAAATGAATGTATAATTAATAAATTTTAAAAATTTACTATTGTATCCAACAATCATTGAAAATATTTATAACTGAATGGAAATGGAGAATAGGCATTCTTTCATTTAACAACTGCACTTTAAATATAAAATGTCTTGGGTAGAGTTACACTGGAAGAAATATAACTTGAAAAAGCTATGAACCTAGGATACAGGAACAAGAAGAGGCAGCACGGGCTGATGTTTTCTCAAGTCAAAACTACCCTGGGTTTGGGAAGCTAGCACATTGTAGATGTCTTACTTTAGAGTCCTTCAAATAAATGTTGATCTCTTTTGAAGTACTGCTTAAACTCTAACTATGCTACTTTAAGATTAGCTTCATGCATTGCCAGAAAGTAATTAGTTTCAGCAACAACTGAACAACAACTAACAACTGACTATAAATTACAGTCACTGTGAATTACAAACTATGGCTTATGGCTTAGCCTACTGTGCATACGATCAGGTGTGGTTTATCTGAGATTTAGCAAAATCTGTGACCACCAATCAAAATGTACTCTTTCTGACCAACAGAGATGTGAAAGCCAGTCAGTGTTCAGAGAGTTCAGTTATTGTCCAGTGATTGAAATGAAAGCAAAACCATCTGCTTTTGTTGCAGTGGTTTTTGTTTACCAAGGAGAATTCCCAGACTGTTTAAAAGGTTGCTCTGAACTGATATGATAGTACATGCAGATTGATGGCACCAAGAATATGGGGTTGTTGTGGAGCCCTTATAGGGAAATGCCTCCAGATATAATTAATAAATCAGTAGAAGAGATCATTTTTCAGACTTACTTATATCTACGTGTCTCTGTAAAGTTGTTGTATTATTCAATTTATCAGATAAATCAGCTTGCAAATATAGTAATTAAAGTGATGTAAGATAGAGAAGCAAATTCCTATGAAAGCTTTAAATAGTCCATGTCAACTTAAAAGAGAAATTCTTTTAAAACAGTGTAATATCTATGTGTTTTATCTAAAGTCAAAGAAAGCAAACATTTTTGTAAAACAGTTGTTTTCCTTCTAATTAATTTGTTACATTTTGTTGATTTTTCAGCTGGCCAAAAGGATTGAAAATGGAAATTATTTGTCATATGTGTTTGATGGCCAAAGAGGAACCTGCAGATTGAGAAAAGGGAACTAGTCCTTATCTTGTGGAACTTACAATTCAGGCATGATATTTGCAGCTTTGGATTTAGTCAGGGAACTAGCAAAGTGAGATGATATTACTCATTAACAAAATGACACTTTCAAAAGGTACAAGAAGCTACTTTTTGACTTTGGGTGCTAGAACCCAGGCATTTCTAATTCTGAAAACTGAGTAGCTATGATGATAGGCTTGACTATAGAAATAGAGTTGCAGGAGACTGGTGGAAAGAAAGCCAAGAGAGTATCATCTTTAGAGAGTACCATCTCTAAAGCTCAATAAGAAAAAAATGGATCATATGTTTTCAGAAAGAGAAAGGAATGAGAAAAATTGGTATGTAACAGAATTCATAATATAAATTCTACTGTGTATGCGTGTGCAAGTACACATGCACGCACACACAAACACATGCTTCCATAGAATAAATATTGTTATATTTGATTTTGAAAAATTCCGGTCTTGTTTTTATGTGAATGATTTACAATGACTAATATTTTTAATTTTTAGTCCTAACTTCAATGATTCGTAAATGTCTGAAGGACATACAGAACATGGTTCCTCCTTCCATGATCAATGCTATATTCTTATTATTTAAAGTAGCATTATATAAGAACCCCAGTTTAGGGTATGCTACAAACAGTCAAGAGTTTGCTTGATTCCCTGGGTCTCAGAACTTAAAAAGCAAAATACACAATCCTCCTCCTTGTTTGCATTGTATCTCACAATTTTTATTTTGAAAGATCTACAGTTACATTACTGACAGAAAACAAATTGGTAAATATGAATACAGAGAGTCAAGATTTACTTTAATTTGGTCCAGGAGACATACAAACCTGAGTAGCGATTCCAGAAAACAAAAATAACTCTTTGTGAACAGTCATAGAAAATGTTTGGCAGCCGCTGCAAGCCATAGTCTATGCTGCCCAATACTCTAGCAACACAACACTGGGAAGCTGTTTCTCTAGATGAGTAATGAACTGCTAAGTGAAGAGCAGGGAATAATTACTTTATCAATGTATGTGTAAGCACATGCATATGTATGTTACACTGATATACATATACTGTATAAACATATGTGTGAGTATGTGTCTATCTGTGAGCTGCAGCCAGAACTATCCTGTTCTACATGTGGAGATGCAGCTGTGATATGCTTGGCACAACTCCCCATTGGGTGTGTGCCTGCAGAAATGGATTCAAACTCCTTTTACACTTCCAGAATTCAACCTACTCAATTCCTGCTCATAAATCAGGAAAGGGCTGTGCTGAATGACTTGCCAATGGTACAAAAGAAGCACTCTTGACAGTTGTTGTAGAATTCAGATGGCTGTGCCAAAAGCCTCTTTACTCACACCATGTCTGGACTGTTACTTAACACCCTTCTAGCTGACATAGGGTTGGCTTGCAGCACTCACACTGCATTTACAGCACAGTTTTATCTGATTGTCATCTTCTGTTCCTGCAGTAGTTATACAATAGTGCTACTGTATTACAGGTGCATCCTGCATCACATACGCTGAATTGTTCTGAAACAGCTGATCTGTCCCGATGGGCAGGACATGGTTTCAACATTTATTAAGATGCAGATTAAAATTAAAATGAACCAAATTTTATACTTTCCAGTAGCAAATGGGAAAGGCAAATGCTCAGTGGTATAGACTACATTTTGTATATCCTGAATTTTTAGGCTTATGGTTATTGTTATTTATGTATATGTTAACATTTCGCCTGTAGCTAGTGGCAGAGCTCTAGTAAACCATGGTTATTCTCAAAAAAATCAAACTCGGTCAAACCATTTGGATTTGAAACCATTAAGATGATTGACCATTTTCCATATTGTTGCCAAAACGTTACATGGATGGATCCAATAGGCCACCATGAGTCATGCCCAACGTGAAGAAAATGTTACTTTTTCTGTCTTTTGCAAACATTTTCCTATGGGTAAGCTGAATGAATTAACTAATAAATTAAACTGTAGTTTGGATTTAGTCTAACAAATCACAAAATAGGAGTATTAAAAGATCTGTAAAAATACATTGACTTAAGAAAAAATAATTATTTAAGTTCATATTGTTCCAAACTAATTTCAAAATATTTGTGTCAAGACCATTACTCCTCCTTAGTAAAATTTTGTTTCAGACACTCTTGCTGTGCAGCAAATCCAAGGTCTATTTATAAACAGCTTTGATAAAGGTATTTCAAAAGGTATTAGGAATAATTCCAATCCCTGGTTCCTTTTTGTGATGGCTTCTCCATTAATTCTGCAAAATATAGAGTGAATCTGTGGATAGAAAGGGTAGGGCCAGAAGGGATGTTCTTATTCTTCTCATCCTTTTGGACCTTGTGACCAGGACTCCATTCCTGCAGGAAGACGAGTATCAGGGAGAAATAATGGCAGGGGTGAAGAGGTGTAGAGGGAAGCATATGAGTAGGAGGGTTAGGATGCTTCTTTTTGGGAATTTCATTCTTTGCTCCTGCTTGGTATTTTGCTGCCAGGGTTCTACTCTCTATTTTAGGAAAGTTTGCTGGAGGCTTGAGATGGGAAGAATTGTGAATTCGGCTTATTCAAAACCCACGTTGTATTTGCTGGCTAACAAACTATAGTGACATCAAAGGCATCCAGAACAAGAAACCGTCTCTTCCTGGGTGGGAGGGGAGTATTTGATGGAAAGCTTTTGAAGTGGGTAGCAGCCTCTGAGTAGGGGGGAGTCCCTTTCTATTAACGTACTTTCTGTATGTAACAATACAGTCTTCCAATATTACGTCTGGAAAGTTTGGAGGCAAGCTGGGTATATTAGTAAATTGCTGACCTTCTTGCTGCTGATCAAAGAATTCCTGCAGGGTGGTTTGGGTTGGAGCATTTATAATGATGTTATCCGCTGATACAATAGAAGAAGTGCAAAAGCCTTTTTCTTTAACCATAGAATCAGGAGCACAACAGATATCTGTTACGTTTCATGCTGGCGCATAGTAAGAGGAAATGTCCAGTTTTGTAATGCTGAGCTTTTTATGAAATACTTTAGCTTTTTTTTTCCTAAGAAAAAAGGCCTGGGCCTGATGCCTTTCCTACAAGGGAGTACCAATAGCACTTTTAAAAATACTGAATAAGGGTGGATTGCATGTGATGGGCATGAAGGCAATTCACTAAATTGCAAAATAGAAAATCCCCAACATCTTGAAGATACCAATAGTAATAGCACTTAGACTTATATATTGTTTCACAGTGCTTTTACAGCCCTCTCCAAGCAATTACAGAGTCAGAATCTTTCCCCCAACAATCTGGGTCCTCATTTTACCCACCTCGGAAGGATGGAAGGCTGAGTCAACCTTGAGCCAGGTGAGATTTGAACTGCCAAATTGCAGTCAGCTGGCAGTTAGCAGAAGTAACCTGCAGTACTGCACTCTATCTACTGTGCCACCGTGGCTCAAGATGGCTCCAAGTTACTGGACATTCTAAATCCATGCCTTCTTGCCATTCAAGAACTAACTCCTGAAATACAATGAATTTCTAGAAGAGTTTTTAAAATACTAGGACCTGGAGGCTGATATCATTTATTTTAATTTATTTTACTAGGCTTCTATACAGCTCCAATCATGCCTGACTCCAAGCAACTTATAGACTTCCTACAACAGTAAAAAGATTGAGGTTAAAAAAAATTACGCTAAAAATATAACATAACAAAATAATGTAATGAATATTCCACACCCTGAAAAATAACCAAATGTCATACTGTACAAATCAGAAGGGATCCAAATGAGTCTTTCAGCTCCAACATTGTGACATAGCCAGGTCTTAATGGCTTTCCAAAGATAATACTGTTGAGCCATTCTGATATTGGGGAACCACTTTTTCAGAAAAAGAGGGTAAGGATTTAGAAGTCCTGATCCTGAAGAGGCCCCTCAGAAAAGGACAAGACTAAGAGTGAATTTTCATTTCTAAATCTCAATAGACGGGCAACAACCATTGTGAAAAGAGAGGCCTTGGACTGAAGTTCCTGTGTATTATTCCCTAATAATGGATAGCATGGATAACCTTTGACTGTTGCATCCTAGCGGTAATGATACAAGACAGGCTTATTATTTTAAAGACATCTTTTTCACAATTTGTGTGTAGATATGTTTGTGCTCTGAACCAGTGGTGGAATTCAATTTTTTTTACTGGCTTAGCTTGGTGGGCCTGGCTGGGTGGTCATGTGACTGGGTGGGCAGTTTCTGTAAGCAGAGCAATGAAGATTAGGCTAGAAACAACACCAGAATGTTTTTT
>JANHFJ010005094.1:80713-92991 GCA_032468195.1 Cerberus rynchops
AAAACAAATTCTCTAGTTTTTCAGAAGAGACAAGGACTTGTTGCAATTTGTTGTTGTAGGCTTCAAGAACATAACACTGTCCTGGAGGTTAGTACATGTGCATATAAATTTGCCTTAGACATAAGGATATCTAAAACTGGATGGAAGCAACATTTCCATTTCTGTTTGCCTCCTCGCATCCATATATCAACTTTAATATTATCTTTTAGTCCAGCAATGCTGAATCCTGGCCCCAAGTCACAAGGAAATAGCTCAAATTACTGGTTAAATCCCTTCTCTCAAGTCAAGCGAAGATTTTCTTCCTGATGATCTGTTTAAATACAGTCTAGAAGGGTAGAGTCTTATTTTGGGCAAGGTATTTAATTATATACATTTCACTGGCCATTTCGTAGAAGGCTGGAACCTAAGCATTGTAATGCCAATGTTCAAGAGAGATAAGTGAAATTCTCCAACTAATTATATACTAATAAGTCTTTTTGACATCACAGCTAAACTATACTCCAAACTTGTTTTGCATAAACTAGAAGATTGGGTTATTGATAACAGACTTCTTGGCAAGGAACAGGCTGGATTCCATTTGGGCTATTCCTCTATTGACCATTGTTTTGCAGTATTCCAACTTAATAATAAGTAAATTAACATTTCTAAGATAAAAACTTAGGTTGCATTTGTGGACTTCCGTTCAGCTTTGATTCTTTATGCCAGGGGTGTCAAACTCGATTTCATTGAGGGCTGCATCAGGGTTGTGTTTGACCTGGAGGGGGAGGTCAGGATGTGTGTGGCCAGGCTGGGTGTGGCCAGCTTGATGTTACTTGTGTTAGGGGTGCCTGTGGTAGCCCAAGCACTCTGCCAGTGAAAACGGGCTCCAAAGCTCCTGCAACCCTCTGCCAGTGAAAACGGAGCTTGGGAGGGCCGCCTGTAAATATGAGTTTGTTGGATTTGGTAATGAAGCTTCACACAGATTTCTTCAAGGAATTCATTCATTCTTCAACAGGCCTTCCATCTTTTTTTACAGTATTTCTATTACATTAAGGGTGTTACTGTTGTGTTTTGTCTCTACATTCAGTCTCAATGATATTATGACACCAAGTTTTTCCAGCCAAAATTGCCGACAGTGAATTGTCTGCTTTGTTCTATGCCAACAATCTAATTTTAGTTTCTATTACATCCATTGGTCTGCATAGATTGCTCTCTTGTTTATATCAATACAGTTAAAAAATAATCCATATTTATTAACTTGAAAAAAACCCAACATCATGATCTTCAGCCAAAGTCTCCCCATAAATAAGTGGAAAGAGGATACTACCTCACACCAGTTATATACATCACCAGTATATACCTGTCTGGCCCAAACCACACTCCTCAAATTAAAACATCTTGGCAACTAAATATACTGCTCAAATTGTGATATTCTGCTGATGATCATTTAATTCCCTCAGTACTTCATCTTTTGAAAATGAAGCTTGCTTCTTTTTTTCTTTATAGACCAGAGAGCGAGAGGATATTTCTCCAACATTTAATCTTAGATCATTTCAAAACAAAATTTTTAAATCCATCTTCTCAATCCCAAAAAGTATTTTGATAGCCTTTCTTTGAGCAGAAACAGGCATTCAGCCTATCACAACATTGATTACCCTTAGAGCTTTCAAATATTAAATAAAACTCATGTCCCTTCCAGACCTTTGACTACCTAGGTTTTGTCTGATTGAAAAAGGGACCTCTGTCCATGCATGGATACTCACCAGATGTTTTCGCCCATGAGAACAATTTGATAGCCTCCTAATTCTTTAAGACGATACCAAATATTTACATACAAGTTAATCTAAGTGCAAACGTAAAGTTGTCCCTTAGTATGTCATAATAAAAACCAGTGTGGACTGTGAGCCATATTTAAAATATATCCTTATCTTCTCTCTTCAATCTGCCTTAACAAAACTCCAGATGCAACAAATACCCTCTGGTGTATTTGAAATCAGAAGAAAATGCCTCTATACTCAGTGACTCTGCCCAACTCTGACTACTCCGAATATTTGGATCCTGTCCTTCAAAGAAAAGCATGCTGGTCAGATCATGATAAGATAGCATTTTTACTGAAATCCCAGAAGAGAGAGAAATTTTCTGGAATTTTGCAACTTTTGCCTTCAAAGCAGCTTACCAACACACATATATTCCTCCCTCCCTATGTAAATCTGGCCCCCAGGGTACTTAAATCTGGCCCATGGGGCTGCCCTAGAAAAAGTGAAGGACCAACCCGCAGTGCCTCTGCCAGGGAAAACAGACCTCAGGAGGGGCCATGGTTGGCCTCCCGAGCTCCATTTTCACTGGCAGAGGGTTGTAGGAGGCTGTCACAGCTGGAAACGGAGTTTGGGAGCCAGTTTTCGCTGGCAGAGCGCTTGGGCCACCACAGGTGCCCCCAACACAAGTGATGTCAAGTTGGCCATGCCCACCCCAGCCCACCAATGTCAGACACAACCCTGATGCGTCCCTCGATGAAATCAAGTTTGGCGTCCCTGTTCTAGAAAATAGGACCAACCATGGAAAAGACTGGACCAAAGAGCCCACTCTAGAAGACCTTACTGGTGAGCACAGGTTACAGAAGAAGGCAAACCAGCAGATATGCAGACCTTGAACTATGCTTTAAAAGAGACAAGTCATCTAAGGAAGGTCAAATGGAAGCCAGTGCAACTCTCAAAGAGGTATTATATAGATGTCTCATAACAATTTGTTCTCCTTATGCCTCACTGGGAAGTTTAGTGGCAAGTAAAGCTTTTTATACATGAAATCTTCACAACTGCGATGTACAAATCCTCAAGATTTGAGTTTTTTGGGAAGTTCATTTTTTTCTTTTCTTCATCATATTGCTAACAAACAAAAATACAATTGTGGTGTCACTGGTGTAACATAGACTCCTAGCTAAAATTAAATGACTTGGATTCTTGGAGCCATTGTTTTAGATGATAGTATGAACTTTTTTTAGAATTTAGAATATTATCCATTTTGAAAAGGATGAAAAGCTTAAAAGAAGCCATAGACTATACTGTATTTTTGTCCATCAAAAACTAATAGCCATTAATTTTGAAAGAATATACAACTGACATCATCAGGCTGTTTAATGTTTCCAGATTTGTATACTTACTATAGGAGAAATACTATTACTTCAGTATTTCTTCCCAGGTAAATATAAGGAATATGGACTATTTCTCCTCTGACACTTCAGTTGCTGTCTAATTATATTGGTTAGATATACATCTGAACTTGCTCATTTGCTTGGCCTGATGTACATCAGCTGTTCTTTGTTGTTCCTATCTGCAGTTTTGGTATATGTAATGTTAATTGCATGAGTGAATCCAATAATCTTTATATTTTTCTCATTTTGAACCACTCCATCTTTAATCCAAATACTCTTTTGAGAAGGCTTTTTTACTTTCCACCATATATCATTAACCAGTGCTGCTGTTTATGGCAAGCCATTTCAGTGATCAAAAGACCACTGAATTAATCTCTAGGAGGTCAGGAAATAGCCTTACCCCACTACAGATGGATATTTTTTTAGTTACATCCAGCCCTGTGGTTTTGAGAGTATTTGCAGGCATGCATATTATATCCACTTTCCATATAAAAAGTTCAAAACAGTTTAAAGGTTTACAGTTTAATGTCTCTCTCCCTCTCTTTCTTTCTCCATGTCAGTAAAAACAGAACTGCAATAACAAATTTCTATAACCTTCTCAAATAGACATAACAAAATTCTGGTCAGTTAAATTAAATCTGCATGCTACATATTTATCTCAAAATTCCTTACAAGTCTGAAAGCAGGGAAGAGTACTGAGGTACTAATGGACAAGTGAACCAATAGATAGAAGTGTTTGTCCAGATTGTATTAATAAAATTGTAATCTCTTAAAATCACATTCTGGAATGAATCACATAATTCTCGCATATATAGATACAATCACATTTTATGTATTTGCTTATTTCTTTATCTGTTTATATTTCATATTTCTAGACTGCCCAATCTATCTCAGTTTTATGTTCTAATATGAATGCCCATATCATTATCTCAAACAGGGAGCTAATGTGAAGGATTGCCATTTTTACGGTTTTGTTCCCCATCTGCTGGTTTTCCACATCAGAATCTTGCCTCTGTTAAAACTAGATGGAAATCCTGTTGTAGATATTCTTCATCTATTCTACACCCAATAACAGAAATTCAAGAATTTTTTTCCCAAACCTGCTTCAATAAATGTATGTGAAAGTTAAAATTGTTGTATTTTCTCTGATCTGAATGCTGCAGTTGAGCATTTTCTGTAAATCAACAAAGAGTACTATTTGAGCTGAGATTATAGAAGATATTTTTGATAAGAAAACTTATAGAAAGAGTATAATTAGAGTACAAGTTTTAAAAAAAATCTCTTAACATTTGATATAATCTACCAAGCATCTTTCTAAAGCAGTTCTGGTAACATGATATTGGAGTGATTACTACTTGCCCTGTCATTTTTAGAAAGTTGTGGTGAAAGAGTTTAACAACTTAATATTTTTGCTATAGAAATATTTAATGTCTATAAACAAGTACTGGAAGAGGTCACCTGGGGACTTGATATGAAGGGACAGCAATATGTAGATGACACCCACTTTGATTTTTCCTTGTCATCAATAGCAGCAAGATTGAAAAAGTGCTTGGATTCAGTAGCAGATTGGATGAGGCAAGATACAGTCTTAATTCCTATGGACTGGAAGATCATATTTAATCAATTTTGAATGGAGTTGAGCTTTTTCTTTTGAAACCTGGATGAACTTTGTGGCATGAAGTGTCTTTCACCAGTTTCCATTGATGTTAGCCATGCTGTAATAACATCCCATCTGGACGACTGCCATACATTTTATAAAGAGTTGCCTCTAAAAACAGTTGGAAACTATACATAGTGTTGAATGCAATAGCTAGAATTCTGATTAGCACTACTTGCCTGGATCATGTCTCATTGGTCTTAAAATAACTTCACAGACTGTTGCTTATTTCTTTCCAGGCCCAATTCATATAGTGTTGCTTATTGTCAAAGCCCCATGAAGAGTTAGGGATTACCATAAGTACTTGGAGGAGAGTTTCTTCTATTAGCAACCTGCCTGTGCAAAGGTAACTGAATAATATATTCTCTAAGTACCATTTTCATCTGGTTAAGAAAAGGTATTTCTCATAGTGATGACCCAGTTACAGAATGCCCTTCCCCAAAAGAGATATTTTTACTGCTTTTTAGACTAGTTTTCATTATTTATTCAGGTACCTCCAAGCATTCTTACGGTCTTAAATATTTTGAATTGTCCATTTTTAATGCATTTTGAAGTTCTGGTTGTCTTGATGGTAGTCATTATGATCTTTACTTGATTTAATTCTCAATATAAAATCATTAATAACAGCAATAAAAATATAAGTGCTGCCATAATAATAAATAACATGCATCATGTGCAGCTTTTGCTATTGGTTAGTATAATCTGAATAGTTATTCTCTGCCTAAGATAGCCTTGAAAATCCAGCTGAAAACAATGCTGGGCATCCTTCTTTGGGGAGTGACATTGCCTGCGGCAGCTGATATAAACCCCTCTTGTTCTCCTTCCATGAGCCTGTGGAATTTCACCCAGTTGTACAAATAACATGGAGTGTTTAAATCTCGTGTTGTCTTCTATTCCCAAGAGTCTGAAATAATGCATTTCAGATTTTCTTTTGCCCTCTGACTTTAACTATGTGCCTGCAAAGAAATCCAATCAATCATAAGGACCAATGTGACATTCTCCCCCGATAACAGAGGGCACTTTCTGGTCGAGTCGTAGCACCAGGTGGTGGACCCATGGCAGCCCTGAGGGTTCCAGTTACATCCAGTTAATGGCCAGTCCACCCATGACAAATTTGCACACAAAGGCGACTCAAAACCCTGCCCCAGTTCAAACTCCGTTGAAGTTAATGGGGCTTGTGCTTTGATGGTGGGGCTGTCCAGCAGGGAACGCTTAATCCCAGCTTCAGCTCTATTTTATAGACTACACAGAAGATGGCGCAGAGAGATAAGGTGGCATTTTGGGGGCAGGAGAGGGGGAATGAAAGCGAGGGAGCTGTTTTGGAAAACACAGGTGCTGTGTGTAAACAGAGACAGACTCCTGTCTAGACAGTATGCTGCAGGCCTACGAAAGGGAACTGCCGAGAGTACATCCACGTCCCTTGAATGATGGCTATTCATGAATTTTAGCATTTCAGCATTTATATAGGAGCTGAACTTAAAAGAGACCAAACTGGCTAGACCAGTAGGGTGACTGACCCGACCTCTTCCAAACACTTTATCAAAAGGGTGTATAGTCAGGGAGGATGAAGTCACTGGTATTTTTATCCAAACATTGTCTGCGATAAAAGTGTTTTTTTTTTTAAAAAAAAAAATCTCATGTTTCTTTAGCTTTGGGCCAAAAGAGATTCCTGGGAGAAAAACAGATGAATTATTGAGGCAGAGTGACAATGTTGATTTGTTGGGGGTTTAAAATAGATTTTTTTAAAATAAAATACTTTTTTTCTTAATTTGTTTTATTTATTTATTTATTTATTAAATTTATAGATATCTTTAATATCTTGCTCTTTTTTTTTTTAGCTTTTAGCTTACCAAAAGAGGATTTTATGCCGAGTTATTAGGAAAGAATGACAATATGATTTGCTGCATATTTAATACTTGGGATAATTCTAGGTATATCTGTTTCTCAGACTGTGTAGGGATGACTTCATTGTCACACTCCTCCCAAGATGACATTGAAAAATGTGGTATTTCTAAACCTGCTTTCCCCAAACTGGATAGAGATTGCCAGTCCCATCATCACTAGTCAACAACGGACATGCCAGCCCAGGACAATAGAAATCACAGTTCAACATATTTGGAGAGTGCTAATGTAAAGAAAGGCAGTTGGGGAGCAGCAAAAGTAGTTTCATTTTAGAATTACTATTTCTTTAGCCATGTTTGGTAGAACAGGCATAATCCTGCGCTTGTAGTGAGTGCAAAGAGGCAAGTGTTAGAGGTTGTACAGAAAAAGCCAGACTAGACTGCCTCTTTCTGCTTGCTCCTCCTTACATTTACCATGAGAGAGTAAGCTACTCAAAAGGGTGTACAGTTTCATTAATTTGATTTTCTATCAAATGAAACGGGTTAAAATTGAATAACTGTATTTTCATAACCCTTCAGTGGTCTGTAATGCTTGCTAGGTGGTATTAATTGCCTGGCTCAATAATTTAATTCCCATTAGCTGGAAACTTCAATGTCTAAGATCCTGCTTCAAGCACTGTTATCTTCAAAGGTGAATCAAATAGGAGTGAACATGGCATCTTTTGGGTGGTGGCACCACAGCTGTGGGATAATCCTGCAAAGATCCTCTGTTGATAGTATTTCTCTAGACTTTCAACCACAGTGTGAAGACAACTTTTACCTCCCAGGAAGTTTCATTTTACTCTATGTCTCTTTCTATTTTTGACACTGGTTTTTCTGTGGCCTTTATAGATTTGTTATCTTAAATCCAATATGGAATTGTATCATTCTTCATTGCTAGATCACTTTAAAGTTTTTGATGAAAAGCAGGATCAGAATATTTTAAATATTTTAAGGAGGAAGGAACAAAGTAGGAGACATTCTACTTTCTTCTCCATCACAAAAGTAGTGTGCATCTCTTACCAAATCAAGTCAAAAAGAATGAGGCAGTGGGTAAATGGTAATGAACAGATCTAACTTGGGGATCCAGCAATTTGTTTTACGTAAAAATCTTCTTCTTCTTCTTCTTCTTTTTTGGCTGTTCCCGTTAGGGGTCGCCACAGCGAATCAACTGCCTCCACCCAACTCTATCCTCGGCATCCTCCACTCTCATCCCAATCACCTTCATGTCCTCTTTTAGCACATCCATATATCTCCTCTTTGGCCTTCCTCTTCACCTCTTGCTTGGCAGCTCCATTTCCAACATCCTTCTACCAATATAACTACTCTCCCTCCTCTGCTCATGTCCAAAACTAGCAAAAATTACCAGGAACATCAAGTTGAGTAGGTTTTGGAAAATGACTGGGGTAAGATCTTATGGGACTTTAAAATTCAAACAGACATTTTTTTTTCATAACATACCTGATAAATAGTCATTGAAAAAAAGAGATGCTGATGTTGCACCACTGGGTGATGGTAGGTTAGAGGAAAAGCAACTGGAAACATGAAATACTGGGGCTTGCATTTTTAAGTTAAATGCTTATGGAAAAAGAAACCTGCCCTTATATCAATCATGACTGAAATCCTTGGAGAATATCTAAAGGACTCCTTATTTGGACATTTTGAATTTATTAGATTTGAACTTCCTAATTTTACAAAACAACTATTACTACAACACTACCTTGCTTGGAACTATCTATTTTAATAATTCTTAAGTCTTTGCTCAGGACTTGAATTATTAAGTTTTCACCACTCTTAGACTGTGAACCTAACTGCAGATTATTACTACTGCTAATAATAATTATTTGAAGGTTCATGGAATATTACTTTCTAGAAAAAGTGGCTGAGAACTCTAATTCCAAAGTAACAACATTTAACCTAGTTAATGCTGTGTGTGTAGTGGTCCAGAACTATTGCTATGAACATTTGACTTGCACAGTACCTGAACTACATCTGTCTGGAAACAGGACTTATAAATGTCATGGCTGATTGGGGAACTGAATCCAAATTTTCTTTTTCTAGGGGTAACATGCACTTTATAATTCCGTGCCAATGATAGAAGGAATGCAGAATAAAAAAAAATACATTTAAAATTTGTCAGCACCAACATAAAAATGTCAATCTGCCAAATTATTTTATGAGGACTGTTATGATTGCTAAATAAGTTAGATTAGGTTTGGTATATGTTGATTTTGGTATAACTTAATTACATCCTTAATGTTCAGTATGTGCTAGAAAATTATTAAGTTTGTGACAAATTAAGATATTTAGGTTTTTTTTAAAATTATGTAACTGTCTTTTTATATATGAAACCGCCTCATGAGTTTTTAGTCATACAGAATATTTTAAGAATCTTATTGTTATCCTTAATACTTTTAGCTATTTACGTCTCATTATGTCTTAATACGCTTCAAATCTAATCTTATCTTCCATTTAATTTTCTCTTTTAAAACTAACAATGCAATACTTTTGTATGCTTTCTTCAGTTTTAAAGAACTTAATTTTTACTTGCAATTACATTAAGCAGCTTGTCACTCAGGCCTGGTGGTTGTGAAATTAATTCTCTGCTTAATTTTATGGAAAGCCAACTTTTTAAAGCTCCCATTTAACCAGTGTTCATCTACTGTATGTGTGTCTTTTTGTTGTTACTTTTATTTCTCAATTTATTTGTGCAACCTAACTCCTGTTACATGAACCCCGGTGACCTTGAGCCAATTACTACTCAAGCTGTCTTAATTTGCAATAGCGTGTTTGAAAATAGAATATCCAATGAGAAATAAAGGGGATCACACAGTTCTCTTTTACAGGTAGTTTGAGTTACTGTATCTTTCCTAAATAATATGCTATTGTTTCTTTGATAGGCTCAGAGAGAGCTGTTAGAGGCCAAACTTAAACATGAATTTATGTGTGTGGGTGAGAGAGTGAAATTCAACCAGTTCTAGCCTATTTGCTAGAACCGGTAGTAAATTTTCTAAGCAGTTCGGAGAATCGGTTGTTAGAAGAAACCTCCTTTTTTCCCAGTTAATCCACTCAGCAATGCCCACCAAGCCACGCCCATAGAACCAGTAGTAAAAATTATAAGGAGTTCCACCAATGGTGTGTGTGTGTGTCTGTGTGTGTGTGTGTGTATGTTTGTGTTAGCTCTGCATGTATCAATTACATTTCAAAATAAATATTTCATATAATGCATAAGCACAACAAGGAGGACTCATCACATCTGAGCTGCAAAAATTCAGATGAGAACTAGATGTCAGTTGAAAGACAGAGACTTTAATGGTCTTCTAGATTTCTGCAGCCTTATATGGCAGCCTTCTTGTTTCAGATTTTGCATGAGATCTGGGTGGGTAAGTGAGTGGGTGAGTGGGGAGAAGGTGCAACTATTTATAGAGATTGATTCAGTAAAGATAATGTGATTCTAAAAGAGGCTGCACATTTTTTTTCCAGGCTTACACGGAACCCTAAATAAAAGGAGATGCTGTGCTTGCAGTTCTTTCAAATCATGTTGAAATGTGTCCAGCCCTACCATGTCTCTCAGTTCAGACCTTTCTGATTTAGAGGCCTCCAGACACAATGTATTGGTTCTACAACTGCTAGACTTCTTAGTCCAAAGATTATAGGAGTTGCATGACCTATATATGGGGAAGAGGGAACAAGATGAGAAAACTGTATATTTCATATGTATCTATTCTAATCATTCCTTCCTTCCTTCCTTCCTTCCTTCCTTCCTTCCTTCCTTCCTTCCTTCCTTCCTTCCTTCCTTCCTCCCATCCATCCATCCATCCATCCATCCATCCATCCATGTGCACAGTGGTTAGAATGCAGCATTACAGGCTGACTCTGCCCACTGCCAGCAGTTCGATCCTGACCAGCTCAAGGTTGACTCAGCCTTCCCTCCTTCCGAGGTCAGTCAAATGAGGACCCAGATTATTGGGGTCAAGAAGTTGACTATGTAGACCGCTTGGAGAGGGGCTGTAAAAGTACTGCGAAGTGGTATATAAGTCTAAGTGCTAAGCGCTAAAAGTCACTGAACAACTTTCTTGTTTACCAACGGAAATTCTCAGCTCAGTTAATAGTTGTAACTCGAGAACTACCTATGCCGGCTGGCTGATAGAACTGCTGAGTTGTAATTAGGCCACATCCGGTGCTCTCCGTGTTCCCTTCTCTGTAACGCTCTCTGTTTTTCATGCTGTAAATAAATGTCTCTCATTTCAATGTGCGCCTGTTTGCAGAGACCTTCATAAATCCAATTTTGGTAATACAAATTGCTGCTGTTTGTAAATATAGGTTTTATGTTTCCGAGCTATAATCTCATAATCTTTTTTTTTTAATGGAACTGAATTATATCACAGGAAATTGCTGCAGCAGTACGAATTCTTGAGTTCCCATTTACACACACACACAGAGAGTCAGAAGGCGCATAAATCTTCGCGCAGTCGAGATGGTACAGCTTGTTTCGGGTCTCTTATAAATTACTTAGAGAATCTAATGTTTGCTGTGGCTGATTTTGGGGCGAGGTTACCTTAAATATGGTTGTTTTCCCCAGCATGTGCCTGAATCAGTTTCCCTATGCCCAAAGGGAGTTGCCCTCTAATTTGAATAAACAGCCTGATTGACCCACAGTACAAAGTCATGATGTGTTTGGGTGTTTCCTGATACAACAAACCCGTGATCTGCATATAATGCTAACCCATTATTTGTTAATCAGGCAGGTCACAGATCCAGTACCTCCACAAAGAGCTGTGACTTCGCTGACGCAAATGGGTTCTACCCAGTGGTGGGATTCAAATAATTTAACAGCCGGTTCTAGCAAATAGGCAGAGGTTCAATCCCACCTCTGGTTCTATCGTATGGTTTCCCCTGCTCTGACTGAATAATGCTTCTTTCTCCCCCCATTTTTGTAGCCAAGAATAGAAACAGCTTTAATTTTACGTAGTCAGTCACTACAGGTTGCCTTGACTTACAACCTAGGGACCATTCCAAGTTACAACGGCCCTGAAAAAAGTACCAATAAAGGAGAATGTTTATAGCTCAGGGTTCTCATGAGGGGTCCTTGAAGGGCTGCCCCAGAGAGGAGGGGGTCAAGCTGTTTTCCAAGCCACTTGAAGGCCAGACAAGGAATCATGGATGGAAACTGTTCCAGGAGAGATTCAACCTGGGAATAAGGAGGAATTTTCCTTTGGTGAGAACAATCAACCCAGGGAACAGAAGTTGCCTTCGGAAGTTGTGGGAGCTTCATCATCCCTGGAGGCTTTCAAGAAGAGACTTTCAGAAAGGGTGTAGGGTCCCCTGCTTGGGCGGAGGGGTTGGACTAGATGACCTCCAAGGTCCCTTCCAGCTCTGTTATTCAGAAGTTGTGGGAGCTTCATCGTCCCTGGAGGCTTTCCAGAAGAGACTGGACTGCCATCTGTCAGGAATGGTGTAGGGCCATGATGGCAAACCTATGGCACAGGTGCCCCAGGTGGCACGCAGAGCCATCTTGCTGGGCACACAAGCTGCCGGCCAACTTACCTCCAGCTGAGCATGCACATGTAATTGCACATGCACACATGCACGATTGCAGAGACCCAGCTGGTCT
>JANHFJ010005094.1:219975-230516 GCA_032468195.1 Cerberus rynchops
TAGATAGATAGATAGATAGATAGATAGATAGATAGATAGATAGATAGATAGATAGATAGATAGATAGATAGAGCCTTGCTGCAGTTATCTCTCTCTCTCTCTCTCTCTCTCTCTCTCTCTCTCTCTCACACACACACACACACACACACACACACACACACACCAGCCTCTTGAGTTGTTAAGAGAAGAAAAAAGTTGTTGATGATGATTTTGGTTTTCCCCTCTAGGATGAAAGCCAGCCAGCAGAGGGCCTGACAAGTGACTATACTGTCTGGGCTAACCCATGTAACCAAACTTTTGCTCCATGTTTGAAAAGCCCAGAAGATTTCGTTCAAGCTGCTCACCTTGCCTCCTCTACGCCGTTTAATACCATTTCCGTGCCTTTAGCCCAAGAGATGCAAGCTAAAGGTAAAAGGTTGCATCAGGAAGTGCATTTGCTGTAATGTGGGACCATACATAATTGTAATGCTTTTCTTAGACTGAAGTGGATGCAACCAAAACTTGGCTATCAACAAATTTAAAAACAAGTCAAACAGTATTATAATTACTAATAGAGATAGAGACCTTCCATCACTGTGGCCATTAAGTGAATCAGATCCAATTTCACCTTTTTTGGTCATTAAGCAAATTCTGTGGCCATTAGGTGAATCCAGCTCCCCTCATTGACTATGCTTGTCAGAATCCAGTTGGAAAAGTAGCAAATCACCATCATGTGACCTCATGATGCTCAACTGGTGTAACTGCCAAGTGCCCCAGTTTTGATCACATGATTTCAAGGATGCCATGACATTCATAAGTGCAAGGACTGGTCAGAAGTCAGTTGCTCAATGAATGGTTGTAACTCAAGGACTACTTGTAAGCTATTTTCAGATGCTATTAGTAATTATAATACTGTTTGATTTGTTTTTAAATTTGTTGATAGCCAAGTTTTATTTTTTAATTGTAAGATTATCATTTTGTACAAGTAATCCTTAGTTAAGAACAGTTAAGTGGGACTGGATTTTTCATCACTAAACAATGTGGTCATAAAGCACAACGTCTAGGTGCGGGAGGACCTGCAAGTAGTTGTTGCTAATGGTGGGAGGGTATGCAGATGGCTATTGTGTCACTACATAAATGCAACCAGGCAGGCACATGCTAGAAAATATGAGATTCTCAGAATCTCATACTCCATAACTAAGCTCCTAAGGACAAAAAGTAGCAGGAGTGAAAGTGATCTGCAAGAGCGACCTGCAACCTTCCCTGCTGGCTTCCCCATTGCCTTGGCTTGTAGGAAGCCGATAGGGACGGTTGCAAGTGGTGATTATGTAACTGTGGGACACAGTAACCATTCTAAGTGCAGGCCAATTGTAAATGCCTAGATCACAATCATCTGACTGACTGGGGGAGGTGGGTGCTGGGATGGCCAGAACTTTGAAGTCTGGTTGATCCATTTGTTTTATGGTATTGTAATTTAAAACAATTGCTGAATGTGGTTGTTAACAGAGGACTTTCTGTATTGTATTTACAAGTTGTCTCAAATATTTTAGGAAAAATCAAAGTAGAAAATACTTAAATAAATCATTATTTCTTCTTTTTTATCGGGTAATGGGCCTTCTTGCGTCCCAGTACCTATGAATATGTCTTTTATTGGCTCTGGAACTTTATGTTGGTTGTCTCCAGTCTGGTCCCTCTCCAGATGTGTGGACAACTCCAAAGAATTCCCCAATCAGCATGGCTATTGATGAATTTGGGGGGGAATTGAAACCCAGACATCTAAAGGGTGGTGCTCTTCTCTGTTTTCTCTTGTTTGGGTTTAGCTCTCCAGATTTTAATAATGCCTATCATGAAGGATTTCTTGTACTTATTGTCTGATTATTGTCAGTAATTTAAATATTTTTATTATCTTACAAAGTGATTGAGAATCCTTGGGATGAGATTTTAATCTTCCAACTTCTGTCCAGGCTGCCAAAACCAATAAGTGCTTATCCCAATACTTTCCAAAGGGCATCAAATCTTCCACTTATCAGACCAAAAACTGTTGTCAAATTAGGTAAGTCCCATTACATGTTTAATGTTATTCTTCTCAGAGCTATGAAACTTTAAAAAATGTTGTTCTTGTGTGAGTTTATTGGGCATATTTCAGTATAAATGGGAAATTGGGACCCTGCATTGTCCATTAAAGCAATACAGTTTTATGGAATAATTTATTGCCATGAAGCCAATATGCCCACTGTTTTGGTTGTGTTTACCCATAATTCTAGGACAAGATTTGTTTTAATAATGGTACAAATTCTTGCCAAAGCAAAATAATTAAAATTGTGAAATATAGGGAAGGAAATTATGTAAAAGAAGATGATATTTTTCTTTTTTTAATGAAGCAGACTACATTGTCTGTAGTGGCTTGGAATTATAGAACAGGTTACCCTACTGAACTAATAAAATTACAAAAGTAGTCCAGAGTTTCATCTGACTCTTAAAAATTGACTAAAAATTACTTAAACTATCACTCCAAGGGGAGAATCTACTAAAATAGAAATATGTTCCAATTGATTTTTCCACTCGACGGAGGAAAAGTGAGACAAAGAAGGGGCCTAACCTTATTGCATGATCCTACTATGATTTCCTATTACATGCAAGTTCAGAACATACAGTTGTTTGTAGGGCAAGTAACATGCTCAAAGAAAAATAGGAATTAAATTCTGTTGTTCTGCTTTGTGGGAAGGATAACTATTGATAACCCACTCATTCTGTTCTCATAATATAAGCTCTGTGTATTTGGCTGAATTTCCAGAATTAGGGGCAACATACTGGTCAACACTTGTTGCTGGTGATCTTGAGAAAAAAAAGGACCATCCTTTTTGGTCTTTTTGGCACAGTGGTTAGAGTGCAGTACTGCAGACTACTTCTGCTGCCTGCAATTTTGCAATTCGATTCTCACGGGCTCAAGGTTGACTCAGCTTTCCATCCTTCTGAGGTAGGTAAAATGAGGACCCAGATTGTTGGGGGCAATATGCTGACTCTATAAACCGCTTAGAGAGGGCTGTAAAGCACTAAGCAGTGGCATATAAGTAAGTGCTATAGTGGTATATAAGTAAGTAAGTGCTATTACTATCCTTTCCCAAGTGCTTCTGCACTTCCTGTACTTCTGTCTGGTGTGCTTTGGCATTTGTTTTTCACTGAAATTTTAGAGAGGCGATTGCAGATGGATTTGAAATGAACTCTATTTAACTGGAAATGGATAATTTGGGCTATAATCCCAAAACTTGTTCTAGAGGTTTAATCTCTTCCTTGTCGTCATTCAGCATCCACATCCTTCCACATTGATTGCTTACTTGGAGAAGGAGCTTTTGCACATGTGTATCAAGCTTCTGCCCTTGATATGGATAACTCTAAGAATAATCAGAGAGTAATACTGAAGGTATTTATTATATTTCACTCTTAACTTCCAGAATCTTGTTTAAAATTAATTAATCCATCTGCTTTACCAGTAAAAACACTGTTTTATTTTAATCTCTGATCTCCGTAATCTCTCCCGTCCATTGCTTAGCTGATGTCAGATTAGAATTTAGCAGTGGAGACAAATGGCTGCCTGGACAAGCTGAATATGTAAGACTCTGCAGACTGTATCTACTGTAGAGCCAGGGATGGTCTATAATGTATGTACCTTAAAAACATGCTATAGCATTGACATATTCTGCTTTTTATGCAGTATGGAGCTTGTATTACCGGCCAGGATCAACAATTATATATATATATATTTAAAATGTTCTAACATGGTTTAAAAGAGATAGTCAGTGCATCCTTTTGTAGTGCTCCTCAAACTTCAGGTAGTGTTATGGCCAATTGGCCACTGTCATTTGAAACAACAGAAAATGTCAAGTTTTGGTTTAAATTAATAGCATAAAAATCTTTCTATGTAGTTACTGGCTCCTGTTGCATTTAAGCAAAGCAGAACTATTTATTGTCTTTATACTGTAGGTACAGAAACCTGCAAACCCCTGGGAGTTCTATATAGCAGCTCAGTTGACTAAAAGGCTGAAGCCAAGCATGCATCACCTTTGCATCCAATTCTATGGCGCTCACTTCTTTCAAAACGGAAGTGTTCTAATCGGGGAGCTTTACAGTTATGGGACTTTACTGGTAAATATGGCTTTGATCTATGTGTATATTTTTGTACAAATGTCAGCCAGAAAGGGAAACGGGGTTGTAGCTATAGATGTCTTTTTTTTGGGGGGGGGGGGGGATGTAACAAAAAGTCAAGAAGGGAGTTGTAATCACACAATTGAAGGCTCTCCCCCTTTTCTACCTGCATTACAACCATGTTCACATTATTACCACCACCACCAACCCCCGCAGATTAATGTGTTATACCTTGCAAGTAGAATTAGTTGTCCTTAATAGGAAATATTTGGCCAAATTAAAATAGTTTAGTTGTTTAGAAAACATGGTTTTGCCGAATTTATATAGGAAATCTTTCTAGCAGGGTATAATTTTGTAAATCAGCCAGGTGCATTTTTCCCCCCCCCAAAATCTAAGTGGAATTTGCTGTCCGATAATCATACAGCAGAGGTCCTCTTGGCTTTTTTTTTATATCTCAAAAACCTGGCATTTTAACAGGAGTGTATAGACTTTCTATATCCACTGTGCACAGGATTTCGTGCATATTCATTTGTCCGCATGATCATCTGCTTCTTCTCCTCTGTAGAACACCATAAATATATACAAAAAACTAACAGAGAAGGTGATGCCTCAAGCTTTGGTGATCTACTTCACTATAAAAATCCTGCACATGGTAGAAGAGCTTCACAAGTGTGGAATAATTCATGGTGACATTAAACCTGACAACTTTATATTTGGTGAAAGGCAAGTAACTCACTTGTGAACGTTTTGAGAGCTTTTCTTGTCAATCTGACTTCTTGCATTGCTCAATAGTAATCATTGCTAATTGCTTTTAAACAAGGTTTTTGGACAATGACACATGTGATATTGATGGTACATCTCATGGCCTGACAATTATTGACTTTGGTCAAAGCATAGATATGACCCTGNNNCCACTTTCAAAGGAAAGTGTGAGACATCTGGGTTTCAATGTATTGAAATGATTACAGGCAAGCCATGGACTTACCAGGTATGGACTTACATGTATGTTTTTCATCTACGCTATGTAGCCCATGTCACTAGTAAATACAGACTTTGCTTATCGTGGAGGAAAATTTAATTCAGAGATGTAGGTTTTGATTCCAATGTTACTAATTTTTCTTTAGAACACCTGTTATACAGTAGTACTAATGTAATTATCAGTGTATCTAAGATTCTGAATTCAGATTGTGTTCAGGCTTGAAGCTCCCTGCTTGATTTGGCCCAGAAGCACTGGTCAATCTAATCTATTCCAGAAGAGCATCAGGAATAAACCAGGGAAAGGAGAAAGTTTGCAATCAGATCATATTCGTGGGAAGATGGGATTAAAAGCAAATATTTTTAAACAACTGAAGCTAAACATTTTTATAATATTTTTTATTCCTTAGACTGATTATTTCGGAATTGCTGCAACAGTGTACTGCATGATGTTTGGCACATATATGAAAGTAAAAAATGAGCAAGGAATCTGGAAACCTGATGGTATCTTTAGGAGGTTGGTCTAAAATTACTTTATTTCAATAATAACTTTCCAAAGCCATATATTTTCTTTACTATAAATTGCTCCTTGCAATTGCTCCTTCAATGTTATAAAAGATGCTATAAACTTTTATCATAATCAAAGTTGGGAAACACAGACATTGTGGACAATTTCTATTGATATTCTTCAAATCCTGCACAAGAATATGCAATTTATTTTTGAAATAAAGAATTAATTTGCTCTAAGGGTATTCTCCAATAAATGGAAAGAGCCAGTGCAAAAGATAAATATGTCCCTTGGATACCACTAATATTATATTCCCCAGATACATAATTATTTCTGTGTTACATTAAAAACTTCTCTACAAAGTGATCTTAAGGCACTTTTAATAAAATCTGATTAAACTTGTAAAAATAAAGTAACATGATTTTTAGTTGCATTACAGCTCAGCTTATGACAGCTAATAGAATAAATGTAAACCACAAAAAAAATGGTGGTTAGCACATTTATTTTTCATGTAAAGAGCTCTCAAGGTTAGAAATACAATGCTTTTTTTTTTATCATATTCTATAGCCATTCAATTAGGAATATTATTGAAAATACAAAAAGGATGGGGGTTTGAAAGAATAGAGTGTATTTCTGAGACCTGAAGACAAACTGAAATGTTGCATTGTTGATCCAACAGCCTAGAATTTGTATTGACCAGTAGGAAATTTAATTTGAGATTCTCTGTACAGCCTGTTTTGGATAAAGCTCTAGTCCAGGGGTGTCAAACTCAAGGCTCGGGGACCAGATCCAGCCCATGGGGTGCTTAGATCTGGCCCGCAGGGCCACCCTGGAAAAAGTGAAGGATTGGCCTATGGTGCAAGCAAAAATGGGCTCTGAATCTCTTTTGCTGGGACGACCTCCTGCAACCCTCTGCCAGTGAAAATGGAGCTGGGGGGGGCACATGCGGAGCTAGGGAGCCTGTTTTCGCTGGCAGAGCACTCAGGCTGCCACAGACGCCCCTGACACAAATGATGTCAAGCTGGCCACGCCCACCCTAGCCACCTAAGGTCAAACACAACCCTGATGTGTCTCTCAATGAAATAAAGTTTGACAACTGCCTAGTCCATCTTCCAAAATAGTTGACACAACTTTCCACTTGTGATACTGTTTTTGAGAAACATCTGGCCACATTTGGGGAAGGTTGATTTTTTTTCTCCTTTTTTCTTAGGATTCCCAATGGAGAGGTCTGGATTGATTTCTTCATCACTTTGCTGAACATACAAGACTGCAACCACTTGCCTTCTTTGGGAGCTTTACGGGCAACGTTGAGAGACTTATTTTTAAAAACTTACGCCAATAAAATAATAGTTCTCCGTAACAGGCTTGCGGTGTTGCTTGTTGAAAACAAACGATCGCGGAAGTAAATGCTGGACTCTTGGAAACAACAAAAAGGTTTTGAGATTGTTTGATCAAGCCTTCATGAAGTTTCATCTTGTTTCGTCAAGCGGCAGTTTAACTTTGGTTTGACTTTGCAAAGGTTGGCACCGCACTGCTGGTGCTTAAATAGTACGCTATTAAGCCAGTGTTGGCTTCCATTTGCTAACACTTCTCAAAAACAATATTGGAGACGAACCCTCTTTTTGGAACTGGACAGCAGAAAAATAGGGAACAGGGAGTGGAGTGTTGAGAAAAAAATTAACACGGGAGAGATCCAAAGTTTGAGAATGATAATTGAGATGGTTGAAGAAGTCAGTACTTGTGAAACTCACATCTAAATATCTAAATGCCCCAATGGTTTTTTTTTCCCTGTGGGTACTTTATAAACAATAAAATGTGCTTTCAAAAGAAAATTGTCTAGTCAAGTCCATTCGTTTTAATTTTTCAGATAAAAGAATAGAATAGCAAATAATAGAAGTGTAATAGGTAAGTGTAATAGCGACACCATATTTTGAGTTAAAAGTACAATTATATTGTATTAAAGCTATTACTTAGCCATTAAGTATTGACCATGGATCGTTTCCCATATCTGAAGCTCTTCTACTATGATTGGTAGAAGAGCAAAATATAATAGTTGGTGGTCTCAATTGCAGTCAATAAGTGACTAATACCTGTACAGCTCTAAGTTAAAGGGAAAAATAAAGATTTTGCAAATAAGTATAGCAGGGTAACAAACTATTATCCACTGCATACTTTTGAACGCTTTCATCAGCAACCAATGACTTCTGGTGAAAGTAGTTCATCTAAAACAGTGTTTCTCAACCTTGGCAACTTTAAGATGTTTGGACTTCAATTCCCAGAATTCTGGGAGTTGAAGTCCAAACATCTTAAAGTCGCCAAGCTGAGAATCTAAAACATCTGACGTTGCTACACAGAGGGGTATAGAATACTATCAGTTGAGGGCAAGCCTCCAAACTAGCTTTGGGGAAGAAGAACTTTATTTGCTTAAATCGGTAGCAATTAAAATTGTTTCCCTCTATTTGGTAAGGATTTTCGAGAATGGAAATAAACTTTATTCTAGGGCACTGGTGGTGAACCTTTTACTTAACGAGTGCCAAAAAGTACACACTTTGCATGAGCGATTCGCAGTTGCGTGCGGCTCCTCCATGTGTGCTGCATGTGCAACCACACCATCTGTGCATGCATGAAGCTTTTGCAGATGCAATGCACATGTGCTGTGCACAGGCACTCACGCACACAAGAGCCATCTTAATAGCTATTCTACTTAGGTGAAAAGAGGGAAGTGGGTTTAAGCTAATCTATCTATCCTATACAGACTCACTGGTAGATTATTTTTTCTTGAAGCCATTTATGAAGAACAGCAGATCTGAATTTTGAAGAGGGCCAAATTTGGTTCCATTCTGATTTGCTCTCAGAGTCCTGAGTTTCTTGTACGAAGAATTTATTTCCAAAATATATTGGGGAATATATTTCCTAGCCCTTAAATGGCTAATTTACCTTTCCCTCTCCCAGTACCATACAACACATACAGACATGTGACAAACTGCTTTCTAATAAGTACTACCCCAGAAATTTAACTAAAGATGCAGAATGTCAAAAACATTCCTGACAATAAGATTTTATTATATCCCAACTTTCAAGTAAATCATTCTCAAGATGGCTTGCACTTCAACCTTACGCAAAAAATTAATAACTCGTTTCGGTTCATTTGAACATACGTGTATTAAGCATCTCTGTTTAATTTCCACCTCAATCTGATTCTTTTAAAGTCAAGCAAATACTTATTTTACAACTTAACATTTAATGTTTTCATATATTTGAATTTTGTTACTGTACACAATTTGGATTGGGATTCACAATGTAACATTCAGATACTGTGGAAAGTTCAAGGCTGATCTGTTTGAAAAAAAATCAGGTCACGTGTCTTCCCTTTTCTTAATTTCCATCTCTGGCTCAATGGAATGTAGAAAACTGCTGTGTACCAGATGATGGGAGGATCAGGATCAGTGAGGCAGTGTCAGTCCCTTAACTATGTGAATGAGTGCTTGATAGTTAGGACTCAGCTACTACTATCTTTACTTAAACTCACCATGATAAAATAATTCAGACATGGATCCATTTTTATTAGTCAAGTGCATCTGTGCACTCTGCTTTCAAAGAAGAGATGGGATCTATAGGGAAGACAAAGGGTTAGCCCATTATAACTTTTGATGGGAGTGGGTGAATGAGGAACAATATTAAGTAGCATTGGATCCCTGCCTTTTATTACTTGATGTCTCCCTGATATTATTAACATGGCCAAAAAAACCCATAGCATGGATTGTAGTGGACAGAGCTGCTGCATTCAATAATATAACTTTCAATATTAGGTATCCAAGTAATATGTTAAGTATGTAGGAGAATTCAAAGTATTTCAAACATATCCAATATGCTTTCCATTTATAAAAAATACTGCATTTCATCTATTATATACTGTACATATTAAAGCTTTTGAGTGCTTGATTCATTGGAGGGAAGAACTTGAATACAGCACCAATAATCTTTCAGTTGCAAGTAACAGAAAGGACCAGTAATAGCTTAAAGCTGGTACCTAGTGAGCTAGAGAACAATTAAAATAGGAGATTTGCTTCAAAAAGATTCCAGTTATTTCCAGTCATGCTCCATGTTACACAGCCCGGTCAAAAGCTGGGTTCCTTGGGTAGATCTCATCTGGGGACAGATTTAAGATCTCATCAAGGGAAGGACCTTCTTCTTCTGGAGCTATCTCTGCTTCAAACATGCGTTGGAGTAAGGCATCCACAGTCCTGTATCCTGGGATCAAAAACAAATAAATTAGTTGAACCTCTCCAGGTATAGATGTACATGAAAACTCAAGCCACTGAGTCCTATTTAACTTGGCCCACAGATATGAGTGGGAAATGCATTTTTGTTGGTTGATTGTGCAAAGCTATGTTGTGGGCAAGAATAGCCTATGCTGTCAATACCATGACTGTTCTTTGTACCCAACACTAAAAGCCTTAGATGTAACTGGAGAGGATAGGGGATATCTACTTTTTGGTTGGATCAGCTTTTCTGGTTTCTTCCTTTTGTGAAGAGGGTGGACACCGCAACCTACATTCTCCACTTACACTAAATCTAGGTTTTAAAGTTTTAATTCTTAATATTAATAAAGTACATCAAATAATGGAAGAGATTATTGGGGTAAAAAAAGGAAGAACAAGAATTTAGAAAGTGCAAAAGGCCTTAGCCACAAACCAACCCCCATCAATCTATATGTAAGTGAAATTGCTCTTTTTAGATAGTATGGGTAGAATCAAAGTTGTTCATGCTGTATTAAAATCTACTATCTAAGTCTCTAAGAAATTTACATAAAGCAAAGAGGAGAGTTGTAGGTCAACATAACAAAAATACCATCTTTTCCTATATTTTGAAAAGCAGCAAACTAAGAAGCCACAGAGAAAAAATGATATTGCTTATATAGGCTTTTCCAGCACAC
>JANHFJ010005095.1:71308-82618 GCA_032468195.1 Cerberus rynchops
AGCAAAGCTGGCTGAGGAATTCTAGGAGTTGAAGTCCACAAGTCTTCAAGTTGCCAAGATTGGAGACCCCTGCACTACACCAAACCAATTATGCTTTTACAACAATCCTTAAAAATGGCCAATATATTTTCTATCTAATCTCTTCTGAAAGTATCAATGATATCTAATATAATCATAGGAAATAAAGATTGTTTTTAAAAAGGAAATATTTGCAAGATCAGTATCTAATTTCACAGACACAAAGTCAAAGGTTTCCCCTGCTTTAGGCCTGACCAAATTTATAATTTTTCTCATTCTCTCTTTCTTTCTTAGAGTCTCATTTTTGAACACATAGTAGAGTCAAATTTACTGCTTATATTACATGTTGCTATAATTGTGCATTTTCAATCCCCCTCTCATTAGACTGTTGCATGCAAATCAAGATAATGAACAGATGCTCTAGAAATCTCAGTTTCTTTGATCAATACATGGCTTTGTATGTGGTTCTCAGGCAATCAGATTTGCAAATCAGTTTTCAAATAGTCTTATTGAATGTTTTGAAAGGATTATTGAATTTAACTGAATGCTACTTTTTCTTATTACTGTAACTTTCTTCATATAAAATAACTGGCCCTACATTTAGGTTGCTAAGGAAAATACATAAATTTTAAAATTTAAAATTAACACTAGTTAAATACAGCAATTTTAACAACTAATTTCATATATATAGAATATATATGAAATATATATATATAGAGAGAGAACCACTGTAATACGGTGCCTCCCACTCCTAACCCCCCCCAATTGCTGCAACAAGATACTGTGATCGACAGTATCGAAAGCTGCCAAGAGATCTAATACGTCCAGGACAGAGGAATAACCTATAACAGTTATATAAACTTATAACAGTTTGTTTAGTGAGTGTTCGAAGTTACAAAGGCACTGAAAAAAGTGACTTATGACCATTTTTCACACGACATTTACAGTATCCCCATGGTCACTTGATCAAAATTCGGACACTTGGCAACTGACTCATATTTATAAGAGTTGCAGTCACCTTTTGCAACCTTCTGGCAAGGAAAGTCAATGGGAAAGCCACTTAACAATGGTGGCAAGACAGGTTGTAAAAATGGTGCAAAATTTACTTAAGAAATGTCTTGCTTAGCAACATAAATTTTGGACTCAGTTGTGGTTGTAAGCTGATGATTACCTGTAATGTTAAAAGTTTATGATCCTGTGAGGCTGCATTACTAGTTGGCCAGGGCCACATGTGACCCATAGGTTACATTATTAGACATTCCTAGTCTACATATTCATAAGTCACTTCATGCGAATTTTTTGTATGCACTGTTCCTATTGCTGATCATTTGGGGTAGTATTTTGAATGGATTAAAACCATTTTGATCTTGGATTTTGATTATTGACTTGATTTTGTTTTCAGAATGGAACTGATGTATGAGGCTCCTTGGCTGTTTTACCTCACATTTTAAAAAAAGACATGTTAACATTTTGAAGCTGAGATAATTTAGTTTAACATGAATCAGTCACTAAGAGATTTACCTCCACCATTTTATGATCTAAAGAAGGGGTGTCAAACACAATTTCACTGAAGGCTGCATCAGAGTTGTTTTTGACTTTGGGGGGCTGTGGTGGACATGGCCAGGGTGGGCATGGCCAGCTCAACATCACTCATGTTGGGGGTGCCTGTGGTGGCCCAAGCACTCTTCCAGTGAAAACAGGCTCCTGAGCTCTGTTTCAGCTGTGACAGCCTCCTGCAACCCTTTGTCAGTGAAAATGGAGTTGGGAGTGCTGCCCATGGCCCTTGCGAGCTCCATTTTCAGCTGTAACAGCCTCCTGCAATCCTCTGCCAGTGAAAACGGAGCTTGGAAGGCCCAGACACAGGCCTCTGAAGCTCCGTTTTTGCTGGCAGAAGTACTGTGGTCCTTCACTGTTTCCAGGGGGGCCCATGGGCCAGATCTAAGAACCCTGTGGGCCAGATCTGGACCTTGAGTTTGACACCCGTGATCTACAGTATATATATTTTAATGAAAAAATCCATTTACATAAACATAAAACCATTTAAGGACTGGAAAAGAATAATGAGTTTTGTGGCTTCCTTCAATCCTGGATTCAGAAGGATATACAAACATGGACTAAATGAAGAAGCTGACAGAAATGGATTGTACTTTTGATATCTGCATGTCAGTTTAGCCAATGGTAGCAGATCCCAAAGGTGCTTTTTCAAAAAGCAACTGGACTTTCTTTCTTTATGCTTGAAGATGTTTTGCTTCTCATCCAAGAAGCTTCTTCAGTTCTTCAGAAGTGTCTTCAAGAGAAAACAAAAGAAGTCCAGCTGACTTTTGAAAAAGCACTTTTGGGACAACTGTGACCTGGATGACTGAGAATCTCCACAGACATTCTGTGGTAGCAGGATCTTTAATCATTCAAGTTCCTCTCTTGGTTTACTTCTTCCCTGCTCTGTATAATGAGTATTGTTATCCGAAACATAGCTCCAAAATGGAAGAATCAAGATTATGTCCCAAGGGATTCAGAATGAGAGGTGGCTCTCTTAAAATCAGGCTGAAAATGACACCTGAAAATTTCATGCAAGCTGGAATTTTGAATTGCAAACCCTAAAACACGGTGCTCTAATGAAAAGCAAGGATTGAAGGTATCTCTCCATCTTTACAGGATGTATATACATTGATGTACTTAATCTATCTTAATCCTTCTTAGTCTAGACTCATGTAAATTAATAAGACATTAGTCACTTGTGATTTCAGTAAAACTGATTCAAGAATAGCTCATTGTGGATATTTTGGGTCCTTTCATCATTTTCCTGGCAACAGGTAGAAACCATGATAGGAAAAAAAATTTTTTTTGCAGAAAACTTTTATCTGGTGTTTAGGTCCTTGTGGTGTTATCTTGAACTCCAGAGATTCCACACCCTCCCCCCAATTGTATAAGAAGACTTTAGGAAGCTTTTGAATAAAGTTTCCTGATAAATTATAGAAACTTCTAAGCTATGCCCAGCAGCTTTCCTTTTAATTGGTCCAAACAATCACATATCCTCAATGTCTTTTTAGAACTTGAACATTTATTTATTAGATCTGAAGTGGTGGTGAGCTGTATGTGAGTGTTTAGTGATGCCTTTATATCAGAAAGTTTCTGAGGCATGGCGGCTTTAGGAATATCAGGTTTTTAAAGGTGAAGTGTTGGAAATAATTTGGAAGTAGTTGACTCATATATCAAGCCATTTTTGAATAATGCCAGTAAAGCCCTTGTCAAGTTTCCACCATCTGTAGCAGTTCAGATGTTTTCCCCCCCACTTAGGTGATTTATTTCAGCACAATAGCTCTCAGGTCATCAGCTGCTTAAGTACTTATGGAGAAAACCAAGATGTTTTTCATGGTGTCTACCACCAACCCCACTTTGCCTCCAAAAGAAACATATTGAGAGATTTGCATCGGGTAATAAATCAAAAGCATTTTAGTTCTACAGTTAAACTTAAGGTGACAGATAATTATGGTAAATAATTATAGCTGAAGGTTTAAATCAGGTTTCAAATCCTTTATTGCATCATATTACTTCTCCCCTGTGATATTCAAATGCCCATACATGGGAAGCATTAAAAGCTTATTTGTTAAAATTTAATTTGGTGGGCATAAGGCAACTTTGATATGCATGTCAATAAGATTTTTTTTTCAGTTCTCAATTAGCTTTTCTTTCTTTCTTAATATTTTGCTGTTCAACAGCAGTCTTACAGCAGTAAAATAATAGTGATAGTATATACTATTATGGTATCTGATCACACTTTAGTAATATTATTACCGGTAATTACTTTAAGAGAGAGACTTTGCTTTTTCTGACGTTGGAATTTGAATACATTGTTATCAAAGGAGTTGAGAGTATAAATCAGAGGAAAAGTGAAAGTGTTTAATAAATACATAACAATTTAATAAAAAAACAGTTCATTCTTGGGTCTACATCAGGGTATTTGGTAAGTAGGTGGATAGATAAACACACATTCTGCAAATTCTAGATAATATATGATGCTTTTAAAGCATGCATGCATTATTCTGTTATTGCAAAGTCTTTATTGAATTATTGTAAATTATTGTATACTAAATGATATACATTGTATAACACAAATACATAAAATACATAATACAAATTTCATGATTCTATTATTGCAAACGCTTCAGCTGAATTGATCTTTCACTTCCTCTCAGCCCTAGAATGGAGGGAAGGGCAAACCACTTCTGAAATCTTGCCTCAAAACTTCAGTTGTCCAGTCACCAGGAGTCAAGACTGACTCAAAAGCAACCCAAAAATTATAAATACCTCATGAAGACAAAATACAAAATTTAACAGATTTCTTCCAGTTCTACAGTAATAGATCTGGAAAAGATAGCATGCATCACAATTCTGTAAAGATTTCACATTTGCAAAATTGGAATTGTTATGTGTCAATGCAAGTCTTTATGTGTTTATTTAATATACCTGTGAGTTTCAAAAGGCTCTGGGATACTAAGTAAAACCTTTTTGCACTTCACAATCATGCTTAATTATTAAAATGTCCTGCAGAAGAGTGCTGTTTTCAAGGCTTTTCTAAATGATGTCAAGATATGCCCGACCTGAATTGCTGAAGGAATGACTCCAGAAAAAGGGGTCCACTATCACAAAGCATTATCCTTGGGATCCCACAGTCCCAGCTCATGTCTTTGGAGTACCTTGAATTAGAAACCCAGATATTTGACAAAAATTAATCAGAAGTTTGATATGCACTATTAAGTCTATTAGACATCTGGAGAGAGACAAGATATCTAGACTACCATATCAAGCCTGCATTAATCCAGACAGTTTGTAGATGGCATCAAAGGTACACAGAAAATAAATTATTTGTCTTCATCATACAGGTTTTTTTACAATCCAGATAAGGTAGGCATACAAACATCTAACTAAAACGACAAGTTTGGAACTATCAATAAACTGCAAATCATTCTCAGTGGCTCCTGATTCAGTTTATAGGAACTGCCCAGTCCATAGTGTATTTATTTAATTAAAACATTTATATAGTCACCATCTTATAACAAACTCTGTGTGCCTCCCACAGAATAGTCCAAAAAATCTGGACTAAGTGGCAAAGGATGTTTATCATAGCACATCCATCACCTCTTAATGGAAATTTGCTGTGTGCTTTAGGCTAAACCTTTTCACACTTGTGATACATAACAATGCTGTCTTTATGGACTGACTTTGTCAAAGGAGAGTGATACAGCAATCTGACTAAATAAATACTATATACCATCCATCTATCTCTGTGTTAATATAAAAGCTGTCTTCATGAGTAATGTATCACTGTGGTAATCATTGAATTGTCTTGGCAGTTCTGCTAAGCAACTGTTTGTTGTATTTGTGAAGCTTGCAGGGAACTACCAGAACTATACACCTTACATTTCTCCCCTCTCCCCCACCCCCACAAGTTTTCTAAGATTTGTGGAACTGGAGAGGAAAAGAAAGTTTCCAGTTCATTATCCTGTTTTAATTCATTGCCTTCAACTCAAACTGCTGAATGCTAGAATTAATGGTATCCCTACTGAATCCATAGATTTTTATCCAAAGTAGTCTAAAATGCTTTTAATTCAGAGTGAAGTCTTAAAGAAGAAAGCAAAAATTATCTTTATTCCCTTGACATTGGAAATTTAAATCAGTAAAAAAAAAGCATGCTTCCTATGTGGCGATGTACAGCATCACCACAAGAAAGCTTTAAGAAATCAATAATTTTTTTTTGCTCTGTCTAGTTTTAGTTTCCTAGTTTTTGTTTTCACAGATGGAGTCTCAGGAAAGTGATACCAACATGATGTTATGGTTTGTAAAACCACAGAAAGTTCAGCTACTGGTGATGACTTCAGGGTCAAAACATTTTTAATGTATTGATTATATTTATTTAGCTTGCAATATGGCACCAGGATTATTTATCTAGGTTCTTATCTGTGAATAACAGGAGGACATTTTAAGTCTGGCTGATATCTGCTAAGCAACATTACTGTTTGTACAGAGTGCAATGATCACTCGGTATGAGGGAACAGAAAATTTGGTGGACATAATCCAACCAAAGCTAAACCTTGCCTTCCCCAAGCAGTCTTTCTGCTAAATCATGCTGAATAAAACTATTTCTTTCACAGCTTTGATTCAGCCAAAAAATGAAGAGCAGCACCAAGAAATTATTTTACTGAAATTGACTGGTTGAGAAGAAAAGGTTTAGCTGCTGTACACAACCCCTCCCCCACCCACAAATCTACGAACTACAGTGAGGATGTAGTTTCTTAAATCAAGAAACAAACTACTAGCTGATTTCGATTTTGGCAACACAGCCTCTTTGTCTTGGACTACATGATATCTGATGATTAGTTGATGGGAATTGGAGTTTTATAACAAACAACAATAAGCATTAAGTATATATGTGTATTCACATTCAACTTTGCCCCAAGTCTTTTCTTTTGATGAAAAAAAGAGTTGTTTGCTAAGACAACCTTAATTTGAAATGAAGATTTGACTTAGCCACTGGAGCAAATGGAAACTGATAAATCAGTCTTGGTGAAACTGATACCTTTCAGAGTTTTGGGGTTGCAATGCCATACATTCCTTTCTAGAATAATCAATGACCACAAAAACTATTGATTGGGAAAGTTCCATATTTCCAGAAGTGGGAGGGAGGGAGGGAGGAAGTAAGTAAGTAAGTTCAGAAATAGACAACCAATGAACATTGTTTGAATTAGCCATTGATATTATTTGAGCTCAACATACTTTATCAGTGCATCACATCATCACTTTTCAATATGCTCACTTGGAATTTTCATATGTAAATTACCTCAAAAGGTTAAAAAAAATAACATTTTTTTCTTTGCAGATAACCCCTTTTCTTGGAGGGAGGTACATGCCATCAAAAGATTGCAAACTGTAATGTAAAATAATTTCATGTCTCTAGAACTTAGATTAGGTTCTTTGTGTTGCCGCTTTTCCCTTTTACACTCAAGGCTCATACAAAATTCCAATGCTAATGTGTTTTCCTCTTGGGTGATAGATTGTACAGCTCCTTCACAATGAAGGTAGGGCAAAGGGAAAATTTTGTTTGGTGTAAAAATAATCTTGCTGAAAATGAATTTGCAAATGTTCATTCCCAAAGAAATATATTCACAAGCATCTTATGGAAGTGGTCTGTAAAAATGTTGAAATTTTATATTACAACCCAGTATTTTATTTTATTTTTTATTTACCCAATTTATTTGGCTGCCCATATCAACAAATGACTCTGCATTGAGTAATTAACAAGTGTCTACAGGCAATATGTAACCCAATATAATACAATACAGTTCTGCTTTATTCTGAAAAAATATCTGTAAGTCAAAGCTCACATGTCTTACATGGCCAGCTTGTTACTGGATAATTGAGCATTGGATTCACTTAGTTCCTTTTATTTTTATTGACCATGTTTTCATCAAAATTATTTTATCCTTTATATCAAAGGAAATCATTCCTATGTCTACCAGCTTTTGTAATGCTTTGGTGATTAATAAAAGAAAGTAATCCCAGGATAAATTGTCCTATGGCAAGTTGACCATGACAAGTAGGCCGCAGCGAGTTGGCCTTAGCAAGTTGTCAAGGCAAGTTGGCTATGATGAGTTGTCATAAACCCATATATGCCTCTCAGGCAGGATGCTAAATCAAATCAAATAAAATAAAATTTTATTCATCACATGCACAGTCATATATGGTATGAAATGCAGTGAAATGTGTATACGACCACTCATGATCATAGGTGTTGGCTACCACAATCAACATTCATGCAGTTACCTTGGCAGCCCAATAATTTGCCTGTTTCTTCAAAAATCAGTTTGAGTATCTTGAGTTTCTTTAAATGTGTCTCTTTATTGGGAAGCTGGGAACCTATACCTCACCAGATGATGTTGAAGGATAGACCCTCACATTCCTTACATTTCCCCTGGAGGGTAAAGCTGCTGGGAGATGCAACAACAGGTATATTAAAAATCTATTCATCTTTCCCTAGCCCCCAGGACTGCAGAAACAGGATTGTGTAACCTTTACAATGATATTACTCCACTCAATCACTGTTGACTGGTAAAGATGTAAAAGTCAACCAAATCCACAAGGGAGAAACGGGAAAATGGGAAGCAAAAATAAAGTTTAATGATGGCCAGGGTGGGATGCTAAATCTTCCTCAAATTAATGAGCTCTAAGGGAAGGAGGAACCACGATCAACTCTACCAACTTTCATTAAAAACAATTAGCAAGACTAGAGAGTCTTCCTAATTACACATTACAGTCTTTTTCTATTACATATTCATATTTTTCCATAGAAGTGCTGTTTTCTCAGCTATGAAAATAAAATGATGCTTCATATCAATCATCGTACTGTAGTTCAATATTATGCAAACCCACCATTCCTGATCTAATGCAGGTAGGCCTCAACTTATGATCACAACTGAGCCCAAAAGCAAGACTGCTGAAAAGTGAGATTTCCCCATTTTACAACATTCTTGACAGACTTGTTAAGTGAATCACTGCACTTACTAAGTTACTGACTCTGTTGTTAAGTGAATCTGACAAATTCACTTATATTGCTTGTCAGAAGCTGATCACATGACTCTAGGACTCTGCAACCATCATAAATATGAACCAGTTGCCAACTGTCTGAATTTCATGTAAGCTGTTTTACAGTAATCCAATTAGGGGGTTGGGGTGTGAATTATGAACAGCGTCCCCAGATCTACAAAGGGGTTTAATGGTTCATTTCTTAGAACAGGGATGTCAAACTCAAGACCTGGGGGCTGAATCCGGCCCAGGGGATGCTTAGGTCTGGCCCATGGGAGCACTCTGGAAACAGTGAAAGACTGG
This sequence comes from Cerberus rynchops, assembly GCA_032468195.1. Lineage (NCBI taxonomy): Eukaryota > Metazoa > Chordata > Lepidosauria > Squamata > Homalopsidae > Cerberus > Cerberus rynchops. Next base: position 80,207 of record JANHFJ010005095.1, read on the forward strand.
CCCGCAGTGCCTCTGCCAGTGAAAATGGAGCTCAGGAGGACTGCATATGGCCCTCCCAAGCTATGTTTTCACCAGCAGAGGATTGCAGGAGGCCATCCCAACAGAAAATGGAGTTTGGGAGCCTGTTTTCACTGGCAGAGCACTCAGACTACAGACGCTCCCAACACAAGTGATGTCAAGCTGGCCATGCCCACTCTGGCCCCCCAAGGTCAAACACAACCCTGATGCAGCCCTCAATGAAATTGAGTTTGACACTCCTGGCTTAGGCAGTAGAGCCTATCTAAAGATATGTTTGGAAATTTAAAAAAAAGTTTCTTAGAGGCTGATGCTTTTTTTTTTTTTAGCATCCCATTAGTCAGTTAAATCTCTTTTTTAAAAGATGGCAGGGAGAAGTCTTACAGAATCACTATTCTACAGCATCAAGCATTACTATGCATACATCTCATATCTATCAAAAATCAGCTAAACCTGGGAGCTGAAAGACTTAAAACAAGCATGCATTGTACATGTGTACTTTTACACCTACCCCCACATTTCTCCAATTTTCATGTTTGTCCTCGGGAGACACCATCTGCAAGCTACCAGATCTTAACATTCACTTTTTAAATATTAACATTAATTTTTAAATATTAGATTAACAGTGAGTCCAACAGAGGTTCCAAAAACAACACTTTGCACCTCCTATGCATTGGGCAAATGTTCTGTAAAAGGAAAAAAAAAAACAGTTTCAGAAACTTTTGTAAACATTCTAGATTTAACAGCCAGAGCAAATGAGAGATGATGGTGTGAATTTTCATACCTCTGCCTGACCTGATTGTACCTAAAGATGGACAGAGCCATGATCAATATTGAGTCACAGGTCCCTAAAGAAACACTTAATCTTTTTCAACGTAGAAGAAAAAGCACAAGGTAAACCAACACCCTCTTGGCTAAGTTTGAAATATTAAATGAATTTTGGCTGGAGAATAATAAACTGTGGGAGGTGGTTTCTATTTCTCAAAGAGAGGTCTCCTCCATCACTCAGACAGCTGGCCAAGAGCAACTAGTCATTAATGGAGTTCATTTTTGGCAGATGTAGGTCAACCCACGTAAATCAGAGCAGTAGCTGTGAGGCAAGAGAGGAGAGCAAAGGAATTGATTTCTGGGAAATAATGAAGAACTCTATTCGACCAGGAGCAAGGAATCACTGTTTTCTTTTCCCAAGAGTTTCTTGAGGTTCCTTAAAAAAAACAAAGCAAAACAAAACAAAATACATAAAGAACACACCGTCTATTTTATCTGTCCAATTTTCTTCAGAAGCAAGGCAGGAGGAACTCTGGGTAGATATGATGAATTCACAAGGGAATTTTCTGGACATTTATATATGGAAGATGTCATATCAACACAGACTCAATATTGGCATTTCCTATTAAGTAGCATGAATTTTGTCCTCTGCCCAAAATATATTCAAAAACTATACTCTACAAGGTCTAAACTTGTACATGAACTTTAAAATACTGCTCACATTTCTTCCTTCTTTTTATTTTCCAGTCTTTCAATTATTGTTCCTGTAAATATCTGAATTTCCCTAGTTTTATCATTTGGGAAATAATTAAAGTTGTGTTTCTTACAATTGTTTGGCTATATTAATATAGTTTGAATGTTAACATTTTAAATTAGATAATTAAAAACTTTTTCCTCTGAAATGCATACTTCATATTTTTCCATTTTCTGTCAGATATGTACGTGACTTCACTTTTTTTCAATATGTCAAAGATTATTTGGCCTTAACAATATTACCAGAAAGTGGACGGGGAAGTTTTAAAGTGGCAAAATGACACCATTAGTCTCCCAAAAAATTTTATTCACTTATCACTTTTATTTGTCCATCTCATTCTTAAGATTTCCAATACTGTCAGGAGGTAATAGATGATACTGGTGTCCTACTACAGAGGGTGGCACAGTGGTAAGAATGCAGTTCTGAATGCAGTTCTACTTGTGCTAACTGCCAGCTGCCAACTATTTGGTAATTCGATTCTCACTGGCTCAAGGTTGACTCAGCCTTCCATCCTTTTGAGGCTGGTAAAATTCCTAGATTGTTGGGGGCAATATGCTGACTCTGTAAACCACTTAGAGATAGTTGTAAAGCACTGTGAAACAGTATATAAGTCTAAGTGCTATTGCTACCTACCTCGTTTGGGGTAGGAGAATTCCTGAGTTAAAGTGTCTGTCTGTCTGTCTGTCTGTCTGTCTGTCTGTCTGTCTGTCTGTCTCTGTCTCTGTCTCTGTCTCTGTCTCTCTCTCTCTCTCCAGTATCCAAAGGGTGGGCATGACCATCCCATTTCTAACTTGCATTGAACACCAACACATCATCCACTATAACATTTTGTCCCCCCCTGTTGCGGATATTTCTGTTTCTGATTATTGGCATTA